>JANDJZ010000859.1:0-15029 GCA_027943245.1 Acanthamoeba sp. SK_2022b | reverse complement strand
CTTGTCCTGCGCCCGGCCGGCCAGGTCGCGCGCCGTCGCCTGCGCCTCGCCGGCGGCCCGCTGGGCCTTGCGCTTGGCCTCCTCGATCGAGCTCGAGTCCTTGATGTCGCGCGCGGTGCCCTCGGCCTTCTCCTTGAGCTGCTCGGCATCGATCTCCATGGCCGAGGAGGAGGAGGAGGCGCCGGTGTCCTGCACCGAGTCGGTGACGATGTCGCCCATGAGGTTCATCATGTCCTTGATGGACTGGCGGAAGGTGGGCGACGACAGGATCTCCATGCCGGCGAGCCTCGCGGTCTCGATGAGGCGCGTGGCCAGGTCCTTGACGCGCTCCGAGTCGATCTGGTTGATGGTGTCGGCCTGCATCCGTCGCAGGCGCTCGGTCTGCTCCTTGAGCTCTTCGGCGGCCTTCTCGCCCTCCTTGGCCAGCTTCTGGATCTTGTTGCCCTGGTTCTTCTCGAGCACGAGGCGCTCGGCGCTGTCGACAACCTTGGCGGCATCATCGAGCAGCTTCTCACCGACGCCGGTGAGGCCCTCGGTCTCCATCTTGGTGACCTCTATCTCCTGCTTGACGTTCTCGGCGGTCTTCTGGAGCTCGGCGTTCGAAGGCACTTTGTCGGCCATGATGGCGGTAGATCGGGATGATAGGTGGTGATGGTAGAGTGTGTGTGTTGGGTGGCTGAGGCAGTACAAGTGCTAGACTCGCTGCTGTTGTGCTGGTAGTGTTATTGTTGAATGAAGCTTTGAACGCTGCCTGATGCCATTTTTATAGGTCATCCCAGGGATCGCGAGCTGGCCCTAACTGGACACTTTCAAACTGGTTGCGGTCATTTTTCGTTCGGAATTTCGTGTGCCCTACGAAAATACCAACATTTTTGGTTCTGGCTTGTTTCACCCCACGCGTCAAATCGAAATTTCGTTCCGATCCGCCGACGAAATCGCCGCCACATTTCTCACAACGCGATCCCGAAACTTCGATTCCTGATAAGCGTGTAAGTCCGCTGGTGCCGGTTCCTCCCTCTTGAAGGTCTTCTTCGTCTTGTTGTCTAGTTGCGGCAGCCTCCTCTCCACACTCTTTTTGCTTCCCTCCCACACAGCATGTCCTCCGACGACGTCGAGACGTTCGCCTTCCAGGCCGAGATCAACCAGTTGCTGAACCTCATCATCAACACCTTCTACAGCAACAAAGAGATCTTCCTGCGCGAGCTCATCTCCAACGCTTCCGATGCCTTGGATAAGATCCGTTACATCGGTCTCACCGACAAGGCGGCGCTTGAGACCAACCCCGATCTCTACGTCCACCTGGTGCCCGACAGGGAGAACAAGTGCATTCACATCATCGACAGCGGCATCGGCATGACCAAGGCCGATCTCGTCAACAACCTCGGCACTATCGCCAAGTCCGGCACCAAGGCTTTCATGGAGGCCCTGCAGGCCGGCGCCGATGTCTCGATGTACGTCCCTGCCTGACAAACCGCGCCATCTCGTTTTTTTGCCTTTTTTTTTATTTGATCGATTTTTTTTTAATTCTCGTTTTTTCCATTCTTGTTGCTAATCTCTGGATATCAGGATTGGTCAGTTCGGTGTTGGTTTCTACTCTGCCTACCTGGTTGGTGACCGAGTCGTTGTGACCACCAAGCACAACGATGACGAGCAGTACGTGTGGGAGTCGGCCGCTGGTGGCTCGTTCACCATCCGCAAGGACACCGAAGGTGAGCCGCTCAAGCGCGGCACCAAGATCACGGTCTACATGAAGGAGGATCAGATGGAGTACCTCGAGGAGAGGCGCATCAAGGATCTGGTCAAGAAGCACTCGCAGTTCATCCAGTATCCCATCTCGCTCTGGGTTGACAAGACCAAGGAGACCGAGGTCGAGGAGGACGAGGAGAAGAGCGAGGAGAAGAAGGAGGGCGAGGAGGAGAAGCCCAAGATCGAGGAGGTGACCGACGAGGAGGAGAAGAAGGCCGAGAAGAAGACCAAGAAGGTGAAGGAGACTTACCAGGAGTGGGAGCTGCTCAACAAGACCAAGCCCATCTGGACCAGGAACCCTCAGGACGTGGCCGATGAAGAGTATCGCACCTTCTACAAGAACCTTACCAACGACTGGGAGGATTATCTCGCCGTCAAGCACTTCTCCGTCGAGGGCCAGCTTGAGTTCAAGTCCATCATCTTCGTTCCCAAGCGCGCTCCCTTTGGTACTCCCCCCCCACCCCACAATTCTTTTTTACATCCATTTATTTCCCTCAATGCCTCACCCTCTCCAACCCATGTAAAGACTTGTTCGAGACCCGAAAGAAGCTGAACAACATCAAGTTGTACGTGCGTCGCGTCTTCATCATGGACAACTGCGAGGAGCTCATCCCGGAGTGGCTCAACTTCGTCCGCGGCATTGTCGATTCCGAGGATCTGCCGCTCAACATCTCGCGTGAGATGCTCCAGCAGAACAAGATCCTCCGGGTCATCAGGAAGAACCTCGTCAAGAAGTGCATCGAGCTCTTCAACGAGATCGCCGAGAAGAAGGAGGATTTCGACAAGTTCTACGAATCCTTCGGCAAGAACATCAAGTACGGCATCCACGAGGACTCGGCCAACAGGACCAAGCTCGCCGAGCTCCTCCGCTTCCACTCGACCAAGACTGGCGACGACACCACCTCGCTCAAGGACTACGTCACCCGCATGAAGGAGGGTCAGAAGGAGATCTACTTCATCACCGGCGAGTCCAAGAAGGCCGTCGAGAGCTCGCCCTTCGTTGAGGGTCTCAAGAAGAAGGGTTACGAAGTGCTCTTCCTCACCGAGCCCATCGACGAGTACATGGTCCAGCAGCTCAAGGAGTACGACGGCAAGAAGCTCTTCAACATCTCCAAGGAGGGCCTCAAGCTCGACGAGACCGAGGAGGAGAAGAAGAAGGCCGAAGACCTCAAGAAGGCCAACGAGAACCTGTGCAAGGTCGTCAAGGACATCCTCGGCGACAAGGTCGAGAAGGTCGTCCTCTCCAACCGTCTCGTCGATTCGCCCTGCGTCCTCGTTACCGGCGAGTTTGGCTGGAGCGCCTACATGGAGAAGATCATGCGCGCTCAGGCCCTCAGGGGTACGCGAGTCCACCCAACCACCACCCCAGTCTTTGTGCGTTGTGTGTTCGGAGCGTGCGTGCGTTGCTCACCCTGTGACCGTTCTCTTTTCATGACACAGACAACAGCATGCACACCTACATGGCCTCGAAGAAGACTCTCGAGCTCAACCCCGAGCACGCCATCGTGTCGGAGCTGAGGACCAAGGCCGACGCCGACAAGAACGACAAGACCGTGAAGGACCTCGTGTGGCTGCTCTACGAAACCTCTCTGCTCAGCTCGGGCTTCTCGCTCGAGGAACCCGCGACCTTTGCCTCGCGCATCCACAGGATGATCAAGCTTGGCCTTTCCATCGACGAGGATGCCGGTGCTGGCCAGGGCGACGACGACCTGCCGCCCCTTGAGGCCGACGACCAGGCCGGCGAGGATGAGGGCAGCAGGATGGAGGAGGTCGACTAAGGGACACGCCCCTGCGCTGTTCGCGAACTTCCCCACAAACAAACAGAGCTCTCCCTATTCCCCGGCTCTGGCGCCAGCTTTTTTCTCGCCGTTTGTGGGCCCGAAAAAAACCAAAAAAAAATAAATAAAAATAAAAATAATCGTTAGCATTAATAATAACAAAACTGTGCGTAGTTGTGACCCACACACAACAGCAGCGATGGAAGCATCGACGGATACTGTCGGGGCGTGGCTTCGTGGTATAGGCCTGCCTGGTTTGGTGGACGTATTCGAACAAGCCAAATACGATGATCTTGACATCGTAAAGGAGCTGAGGCGAGAAGATCTAGTGGAGCTGGGAATAACAGAACCGGGCGTGAGGAAGAAGCTGTTGGTGCAGGCCTCGCGTCTGGGTGCCGGGGCGGGGGTAGGCGCCCCGTGGTTGCCGCAGGCCTGGCATCGAGACGTTAAAATCATGAACGATGGCCTCCATGGCCACATGCACATGCCCACCTATTGCATCGACTTCATCGACACTCCTCAGTTCCAGCGACTACGTGACCTCAAGCAGCTGGGGACCTCCTACTATGGTACCAGCCGTGTGTGTGTGCCTCCTTTTGCTGACGCGTGCTGATCGATCAAAGTGTTTCCTGGTGCCTCGCACAACCGCTTCGAGCACTGCCTGGGCACGAGCCACCTTGCCGGTCAGCTGGTGGAACGGTTCGCCAAGCTGCAGCCCGAGCTGGAGATCACAGAGGTGCTCCCCACTCCCCACCCCACATTCTGGGTGCACGCAAGGCCGTGGCCTCACGCTCCTGCTTGTGTTTCTCCGGCCAGAGGGACGTTCGCATGGTGCGGCTTGCTGGGCTCTGCCACGACCTGGGGCATGGCGCGTTCTCCCACGCCTTTGAGGACTGGGTCAGAGCTCGCACGTACGTTGCCTCCCCTCCCCTCCCCTCCCCTCCTCCCGTTCGGTCGGTGCGGCACCGCTCACACGCGGCGTGTTCCCTCTCTGGCCACAGCGGCAACGCCGAATGGACTCACGAAGAGATGTCGCAGCGCATGGTGGTCCACCTGATCGGTACTCGACTGATACACACACATATACCTCCATACATACATTTTATTTATATGTGGAACTGTCGTTGTCGCGTTGAGGGACGAGGGCGGGCTCTCACGGTACCCATTCGTTTCTGGCTGTGCTGTGCTCAGATGACAACCACTTGGATTACTCGAGCGAGGACGTGCAGTTCTTGCTGAGTCTCATCAGCGGCGAACGGCCCAGGTAGGCCAAAGGCGTGTGTGGTCTTCTTGTTGTGTCTCGCACTCGGTGGCTGGATGGGAATTGTTGGCGTGGTTTATCCCCCTCGCGCGTGTGTGTGTGTGTGTGTGTGTGTGTGGGAGTGGGAGAGAGGGGCGTACTCACCACATCGGCTCACCTACACCAGTTCAAGCACGGAAAAGGGCTTTCTCTACGAAATCGTCAGTAACAAGAGGTTTGGACCTTCCCTTATGCCCCCCCCCCCCAAAGCTTCTATCCGCTCATCCGCCCATCGTTCTCCCGCGACCACCACAGAAACAGCATCGACGTGGACAAGTTTGATTACATCGCCCGGGACAGCAAGCACGTCGGCATGAGGAGCGGCTTCGATCACGAGCGGTACCTGCTGCTGTGCCTGCAGGCCCGTGGCCCTTTGGCCATGCTCACAACCCCTCCTCGTCACCTCCCTCCTTGTTCCAGCCTCATCAGTCTGTCGCGCGTCATCAATGACGAAATCTGCTTCTACGAAAAGGCCGACTTCCAGGTCTATGAACTCTTCCGCACGCGCTACTCCCTCTTCAAGCAGGTGCCGCTCCATAACTCTGCTGCCTCTCCTTTGCGGGCCCGTCCACTCACAATCTCTCCCCCCCCTCTTCTGGTGTCAGGTCTACTCTCACCGAGTGTCCAAAGGGATCGAGTACATGATCGGTAAGCTTGGGAGGGGGGAGGCAGCCTTGCCGGCACCGCACACGGACGCTTTTCTTTTCGACCATCACCATGACATGGCTTGTCCCTTCCCCCCGCAGGTGACGCGATGACCTTGGCAGACGACCACCTGGGCATTTCGGACAGCGTCAATGACATCCGGCAGTATTCGCTGCTGACGGACTCAATCCTTCGCACCATTCAGCGCTCCACTGTGCCGGTAAATGCCATGCCCCCCTCCCCCCTCTCCGCATTCTCGATCCACTAAACCAACCTCCCATCGCCAGGAGCTGGCCGAAGCGAGGGAGATCGTGAGGCAGATTGGCCGCCGCGAGGTCTACAAATGCGTGGGAGAGTTCATCGTGCCACAAAGCCAATGCCCGCATTTCCCCGTCAAGGTCGCACACGCGCACGCACGCACGCACATGACGCCTGGCGTGACGGGTAAATGATTATAACTTATCATGTCGTGCTCTCTCTGCCGTGGCAGGTCCATCCCAAAGACATCATCACCTACCAGCCCAGTGGGGAGCAAGACCTGCAGGAGAGCGACATCATTGTGCACAACTTCAAGATGAATTACGGTACCGCCGCGCCACTGCTATCGCCACCACAGCTCCCGTCGTGATCTTCTTCTTCTTCTTCTTCTTCGGCGCACCTCGTGGTGCTGACTCGTTGCGGTCCATTGGACAAACGCAGCCATGGCGGACAAGAATCCGGTGGACCACGTGCACTTTTTCGCCAAGGCCGAACCTGAAGGTGCATCGCCAGTTGGCGCGCGCGTGCGTGTGTATGATGTCACGCGTTGGCAAGCCCTGACCCGCCCGCCCCCGGCTCTCTCCAGTGTCGTTCACCATCCCCCGAGAGCAGGTCAGCGTCCTACTCCCCGAGGTGTTTTCGGAGCAGTATGTGCGCGTCTACTGTCGGAAGAAGGAAAAGGCCCATCAGGTGACGCGGCGCACGCACACATCTCCAGCGCAAGATTTGTTTGTGCGCCCGTGCTCACCACACCACACCGGTGATCGGATATCGCCCACATACACAAACAAACCAGGCCCACTTGGCGTTCCAAAACTACCTGCGGCAATACGGCTGCTCGATGGCCCTCCGCTCGCCGTTCCGTGCGCCCAAGGCCGCCAGCGGCGCCCCTTCTCCGCGAGACATCACGGACAAGACGGCCCGCCAGCTGTTTGCCCACGAATAACACGCCCGCCCATTTATCTCTCTTTTCTTTTCTTTTCTTTTTGGGGTTTCGGCGCAAGCCACGGCCGTGGCAACACAGACATTCCGGTAATGCCAGGCTACACGGTAATCGGGTGCAGGGCACGCCGACTTTTGCTTATTTCAATCTGATTGACTGGGTGGTGGTTTCGCAAGAACGCGGACACGGCAGGAGCTGGGCTGTTTATTGCCTAGCTCGATGGAAGAGGCCAAGCCGGTGAGTGTGGAGAATCTCCTCACTGAGGCGGAGGTGGCCGTTAGTGCGTCCTCTCCCAGCGTTAAGGATAAGACTCGGGAATAAGAATTATTAGAAACCACAGGCCAGAGATACTGGCCCGGCCAACCCCCACACGAGATTGATGGCGGACATATGCGCCCATGGATGGGGGGGTCACAAGTGCTCGAGGATGAGACGCTTACCGCAACTGTGGTGCGTGGTGTGAATGGCGCCATGTGGCCTCAGCAAAGGACGGGCAGGTGGGGGGACCAGGCCACAAGCGGACCAGGTCTGCGTCGCGGCTGGGGGAACTCTTCAAAAGCCGCAAGGATTCAGGTCGCGAGGAGGATGACACGGCAACCACAGCGGTCGGGGGGTCCAAGAAGATGATGGGACTGTTTGGTATGGCCCCGCGAGGCAAGGGAGGCGACGAACGCCGCAAGGAAAAGAAGAACGAGCGGAAGAAGGAAAAGCAGCAGAAGAAGGAGCGGGAGAGGGAGGGGAAAGAGAAGCGGAAGAGAGAGAAGGAGAAGACGAAGCTGGAGCGGCGGAGGTCCACCAAGGGATCGCACCTGACTGTGTCCAAGACCCAGCAGACGAAGCGCGCCTTTGGCATTACTCTCGAAGAGGTCCCTCTCCCTATCCCGCCCTGTCCTCGCTCGAAAAATGAACCGGACTGGCACGCGCGCAGACGTTGGAGTTTCAACGGGAGTCGTATCCGGACGCAACGCTGCCAGTCCCGCTCACCCTCTTGGCTGACGCCATCATCCGCACGGGCGGTTGCAAGAAACAGGGCCTGTTCAGGTAGGCTTGGCCGCGTTGCTTTCATGTGTGCGCGCGTGTGAAGGTGCTGTGGTTGTGCGTGGTGCTCCAGTACTTGGCGCACGGGGCGGTGGTTGTTCTGTCTCACCCATGTGGGGGATAGGGTGTCGGCACCACAGGTGAGTGTGAGCGAGGTTGAAGCGGAACTCAACTCGGGCAACTATGCCGTGGCGCTCGCCATCACGGAGCCTCATTTGGCCGCCACGCTCTTCAAACAATGGATACGGTAGGCCTTCCATTCCAGCGGAACGCCACCTCCGTCGCTGAGGAAGTGTTCAGCGCGCGGTAAACCCGGGCCTCTCTCTTACTTCCTCAACCCTCTCACACTTGAGGGAGCTGGCGGAGCCCTTGATTCCGGTGGAGTTCTACCCGCGGTGTTACGACTGCGTCGACAGCGCGGAGGACAGTGTCGCTCTCGTCGCCGAGATCCCCGACCTCAGTCGAAGAGTGCTGCGTTACATCGTGAGGTGAGGACGAGTCCCACCAGTGCGCGCCAGCGCCACAGCTCCTCCTTACCTCCCCTCTCCCCTTCTCCCATTTGTATGGGCCCAGGTATCTGAAGCAGCAGATACTGCTACCCGAGGTGGTGGAGATCACTCGGATGGACCACGATAACATCGCCACCATATTCGCGCCCTCCATCTTTAGGCAAACGGGCATGTCCATGGCCGATATGGTGGTCACCATGAACCTACAGAGCCAGTTCCTGATCAACCTCCTCCACGGCTTGCAGTTCCCGCCCTGGGGGAGCCCCGACGACGAGACCTACGGCTCGGGTACTCTCCTTAGTGCCGAATGCGCTCTCCCTCCCCCAAACCGAGAGCTAAACCACTGAACCGCTCCTATGCCCCCTCCCTAACCCAGTAGCTGCCGGTGAGGCCACCATCACGGACAAGTCGCTGCAGGACGAGATCAACGTCCTGCTCGATAACGAGATCAAGGAGCTGAAGGAGGAGCAGAAGCGCGCCCTATTGGAGAAACAACGAGAAGAACAGAGGAAGCGAAGGCTCATGGAAAGGTATGCCCTAACCCCCTCTGCGCCTCCTCTGCTTCACCATTCTAGGCGCAGAATGGTGAAGCAGAGGAGGCGCAGAAAATGGCTGCAAATATGAAAACTTACTGTGTGGCATGTTGTGCGCACGTTGGGCCACCAGGGAGAAGAACGACGAGATCGCCGAGCGATATCGGATGCAGAGGGCCCGAGTGGCAGAACAAGTACGCCAGTTTGGAATCAGCGACGAGCTCAAGAGCAGGACCCTGCACGCCCCGCGACGCGCAACAGTGGTCGTGTCGGGCTCGCTGCGGTGCGATTCTATGCAGTCTGTGGGCGCTGGCGAGAGAGCGCACGCAAGCTCGTCCCCCCCTCTCCCACTGCCGGTATCGTCGACATTGCCAGCTGCGCTCGCGCCGCTCGATATCAAGGGCCTCGCGCTCGGTCCTCCCCCGGCCATTACGTCCTCCTCTCTCCCTCTCTCCATCGCCTCACGCACCGCCCCAGGTACCCCCTCCCGCCTTTCAAGTACAGGCTCGGAGTGGGCTTCCACTCTCCACACCGCCCAGCACCAGTAGACGGGTTGGCCAATCCTCTAACTGTCCTTGTGGCGCAATATGTGCTCTCCCCGTGGTGTTTTTCATTACGTGTACAGTGTCTCAGGCCAGTCGCTCGCATTCGAGCATCAGCCAACAGACTCCCACGGACCTGCCTCCTCCCGATGACCTGCTCCCCTCCTCACCCCTGAGCATGCCTCCCGATCTGCCCTCCACGCCGCCTGCTGCCAGCTCTCCTCCTCTTCTTCCTCCGCCGCCGCACCTCGCCGACGCTGGCAGTGCACCGCCTCTCCCGGAGCTCCCTACTTTCCTCCCTGCCCACCAGCAACTGTCGCAGCCCACGGCGGCTACGGATCGCGTGTGCCATGCGTGTCGGCAGGAGATACCGGGTACAGCTATTCGGGTGGCGTCGCTGAGTAGGCTCTACCATGTGGAGCACTTCAGGTGCGCCGACTGCTCGTCACAACTGGCACCCGAGAGCTTCTTCCTCTCTCCCGAGGGCGGCCTCCGCTGCGGCAAGTGTGTGAGTGGCCCGCCACCTGTGGGCGGAACCAAGCCGTCGGAGCCCGCCAGCTCCTCCACCAGTCTACTCGGATCCCACATCCATCAGTCGGAGGTGCCGGCGCCGCCCAACAGAGGCTCGGGGTCAGGGATTCTGTGTCAGCGATGCAACCGCCCGGTGGGGAGCGGGCTCTTCTCCGTCGAAGGTCGCCCCATGTGCGGCGACTGCTACGCCGGCCGAACTCCGCCCCACCTACTTACTGGGACTACGTCTGATCCCCGTGGAGTTGTGGGCCAGCCCAACGATCAGCAGTGGTGGTGCGGGAGGTGTGGCCTGGAGATAACCGAAACCACCTGCCTTCGGGCTCTGGAAAAGCTCTGGCACAGGAGCTGCTTCGTATGCAGCACCTGCCAAACACTCCTCCCGACCAACCACTTCTACGACAAGAAAGGCATGCCCTACTGCTCGGAACACAAGTGGTAGAAGTGCTCCCTTGGCGCTTGGCGTGTACATAGCTAGCCCTTTTTTTTTTGGGTGTTGATCTGCAACAAAACGGGCGACACCTTAAGGCCGATACCTCTTTCCCGCCAAAAGCTCTCGTAACGTTCCTTCGGAGCACCAGCGCTTCCGCGAACTCCACCAACCACCTTGCTTCTTTGGGGCCGTGGCACAGTCGGGCTCGTCGCACAAATAAAACATGGAGGAGCTGCCACTGAGGGGGGGAGCCAGCAGTGATGCAGACGGCGAAGCAGATGGCCTGTCGTATCCCGCTGCACCGCTCGACCCCTCCTTCGGCGGCGAATGCGACGGGGCCACCCCCTACACCAACGTTGGTGCAAGCAGCGGGTACTACCACGAGGCGTACGGCAAGCTCGAGGTGCACCTCAAGCCACAGGAGCGCATCCCCATCCGCAACTGGTGCGCGAGCGGCCATCCACTCGGTTTGCTGTCCAGTCACCTCCTCCGTGCTTAGCCTTGGGGGGGGGGGGGCGCAGGAACGAAGAGTTCCAGTCGGTCCTGAGCGACATCGCCCGGTGCGGCGACGAGAGGAAGCTGGACCACTACAACAGGCTGAGCAGCCTTGCCCATGGTCCTCCTCCTCCTCCTCCTCCTCCTCAGCACTTACTGATGGCATGTGCCGACGAAGCGCTGAACGGGGTGTCCTCTGGTGGTGGTGGTGGTGGTGGTGGTGGTGGTGGTGGTGGTGATGGTGATGATGGGCAAAGACTTTGTGTACGTGGCTAAGGCGTACGGCAAGATCATCATCCTCGAACGCTTCCTGCCCTCGGGCCAGAAAACCATCAAGCCCGTCGATATCGGCGTATGACCCATCACCCCGTCACCTGCCCGCGCTGTCCGCTCGTGCGACCTCTGCGCTCACATGAGATTTCTTGGCCAGGGCACTGCCGGTGGCGAGAAATACATCTGCCAAGGTGCCCCCCCCCCTTCTCCCTCTCTTCCTCTCGGGCGTGTGTTTGCGCGCCTGCGGGTGGACGCGTAAGCCGTTTCGTCTCCTCGTGGCCGTGGCTCAAACGTGGTGGCCCCCGCCTGTGTTCCGCTGCACAGGCATTCTATTCAAGTTCGCGGTGGACACAGTGGGGATCTATTCGGGCGACGAGTACTCCTCTAAAGCCGGTACATCTCTCCCCCACTGGTGTGTGTGTGTGTGTGTGTGTGTGTGTGTGTGTGTGTGTGTGTGTGTGTGTGTGTGTGTGTGTGTGTGTGTGCGTGTGCGTGTGCGTGTGCGGGTGGGTGGGTGATATCCAACTTAGGTTATCCACTCTCTCTCTCTCTCTCTCTCTTCTCGCGGTTCACTCAGCGGGGCATGAGCTCAAGGGTCTCATGGGCTACTACCAGTGCCAAATCGAAGGCATCCACGTGCCCCTCTGCACCCTCATCGACTATCGGGGCTTCCGGCTGATTGCGATGAGCATTCTTCCGCTTTACTACGGCGGGCTGGTCTACGGTAACGCCACCCATCGCTTGGCCCTGGCCTCTGGCGCTGCGCCAGCTCACGTTCAAGTGCCCAGGGTCCAATGATGGCGGGTTATCTGTCCATGCCGACGACCCGACGATGAATCACATGATGAAACGCGCCGCCAAGAAGCTCAACATCAAGGGCCACATTGCTGGCCGTTCAACCGACAACAAGTTCATCTACGGTACCCCTGCGCCCATCGCGAGGTTGTTTCCACTCCTCTTTAACAAATCGTGCAGGGCCCACCGATATCGAAGGCCACAAGGGCAAGGACGGTCGCTACTATTTGCTCGGTATGTCTCTCTCTCTCTCTCTCTCTCCCCCCCTTGGTTGCCGTAGGCAGGCGTAATTACATGTAATCAAATGTCATGCCAACACGCGATGCCCCACGCTTTCTAGACTTTGCTCGTGTGTATCCTCCCGAAGCCATGCCCGAGGGGTAATGACCTCCCACCGCTCTCCTCATACATTTATGTCTCTCTCTCTGTGTGTGTCGTGTGTCGTGTGTCGTGTGTCGTGTGTCGTGTGTCGTGTGTCGTGTGTCGTGTGTCGTGTGTCGTGTGTCGTGTGTCGTGTGTCGTGTGTGTGTCGTGTGGTGTGTCGCTAGAAGCAGTTGCTTAACTGGACGCGTCCACTCACGGCAGGTCGCCAAAGGCGAGCTACTTGTACTGCCTATTGCGACCCGAGTTCGTGAAGAAAAACCCGGTGCCACTGTCGTCGGACACGTTCTCCCGGTTCGGCCAGCACCACAAGGAGGTCCACGAGCGCGAGGTGGTGGAAGCCACGCAACGCCTCCACCGCAAGGTGATTCCTCGCTTCGCGGCCTGGCTCGACGGCCAGGACGAGCGCAGGCTCAAAGGCCTCAAGCTCACCCAGCTCATGCACCGCGAGGGAGTCAACATGCGAAACGTATTCCTCTTCTCCTCCTCCCTGTTCTTCTTCTTCTTCTTCTTCTTCTTCTTTCTCCTCCTCCTCACCTTCATCCAATGACCTCTCAACAGTTGGGCCGCATACGGTTTCTGGTGAACGCTGCGCCAGTGAAGCAGCTGCTGCTGAACGAGATGCTGAGCCGGGCGATCAAGTGCAGCCTCCGGCTGATGCTCCGCCGAAAGATGGAGGAGACCGCTCTCCCCTCCGAGGAGCCCTATCGCCGCGAGCTCATCGACTACTTCAACCTCGTGCTGGGCAAACGGCCCGAGTCCGACCACTTTTGGAAGGTCGAGATCAAGGTCCGTATCGCAATGCAACGCGCGCGCGAGCTTGCTGCCCACATGCCCCCCCCCCGTTTCCTTACTCCGTGTGGCCATCTCTCTCTCTCTCTCCAGCGAGTGCTCGGCCGCAAGTTTGCGAACGGGCTGTCCGCCGACGAAGCCGCGGCGGACTACAGTCTGAAAAAGGACGCCTGCATGCTCACCATCTTCACCCGCCTGCAGACCATCATGGGCGTACGCATCGCCTCCAAGGCACTTCAGCAGGTACTCCACATGGCCATTTCCCCTCCCTCCGGGATGTCCTCTCTCTCTCTCTCTCTCTCTGTGTGTGTGTGTGTGTGTGTGTGTGTGTGTGTGTGTGTGTGTGTGTGTGTGTGTGTGTGTGTGTGTGTGTGTTGTCCTCTGCATCAAGCGGTCGTCCCTGCAGGCGAAGGCTCACCCCCCCCTCCTCTCTCTTTTTCCCTCGCCCCAAGTTGTCGATGAACCCGGATTCGCTCGAGTTGGTGTATCCGGATCTGCTGAAGATCTCGGCCAAGGCCAAGCACATGGACATCATCTCACACGCCGAGGGCGCGGCCCTCTGCATTCAGGCCATGAACACCAAGGGCGAGGAGTCCGGTACACCAGACACCTGCCCCTCCTCCCCTGCTGCTGCTTGTCCCAACGCGCGCCAACACGTGTGTGATTGGTGGTTGGTTGGTTGGTTGCTTGGTTGGGGGGGGGGGTTATCCAGATCGGCTGTTCAACCTGGCCATGGCCAAGTTCGATACGGCGCTGTCGTCGATGCCCGACAACCAGCTCATCCTCAAGAACTGGGGCGACGGGCTGTGCGAGCAGATGAAGACCAAGGCGGGCCAGGAGCGCGACAGGCTCGTGTGGAACGCCATCGACAAGTACCAGCAGATGCGCTGCACCCTCTCCCTCACCAAGCTCGGCGAGCTCCTGCACCGCCTCGCCGCCGACCAGACCGCCGAGGAAAGGTTCGCATGCGACTCCCACGCTCTCTATCGCCGCCCGCGGCGTGGTGGCTCACCGGTGCTCGGCGGGGCACACGTGTGCGGGTGCAGGGCCCGCCTGTACCTTCTCGCCGCCGCCACCTACTCCGCGGCCACCGAACTGCGGCCTGACCTGTGGCAGGTACACCACCCGCGCCTCGGGATTGGGGGGGGGGAGTGAGATGGTGGTGGTGGTGGGCGTGACTCCCTACGCGCGCCTCTCCCACTCCCTAGACGCCTCACGCGAGCCCTCGCGCGTGCAGGCGTTCTACAGCTGGGGCGACGTGCTCTACGAGCAGGCGAGGGCCAAGGCGGGCGAGGAGGCCGAGAGGCTGTTCCAGCTCTCCGGCGAAAAGTACGCGCGCGCCCTTGCCCTCAACCCGGCCCTCCACACGCCCGCCCTCCCGCAATCCTTGCCCGACGGCGCCCTCCCTCCCCCGTCTGCCTCCCCGTCGCCCGCGTCGTCATCGTCGTCGTCATGGTCGCCATCGCCCCTGGATGTCTCCAAGGGCATGGGCGTTGCGCCCCGGCCGGTGAACGATCACGGCCAGATAGAGGGCGGCGGCGGCGGCGCCGTCGTCGAGGAAAGTGGGGGAGAGCCACATCTCAAGTACGACGTCTACGCATTCGAGGACGACGACGAAGAAACCAATCTCTCGCTGTCGATGACCTCGCTGTCGTCGATCCTCCTCACCTCCACCTCGTCCCCGCTCGCCTCCCACCTGCGCCGCTCGCCGTCTCCTCCGCCGCAGGCGGGACTGCCGGCGCCCGCCTTCTCCCTGTCCACGCCGCCATCGCCCACCCCCTCCCCTCCCCTCTCTCCCATCCGCGCGCCCATCTCGCCCACCTCCCTCCGCTCCTCCTCCTCCTCATCATCCTCATTCGTTCCCACCTCCCTCTTCGCCTCCTTCTCCTCCTCGCCCTCGCCCTCGTCGTCACCGCTCGCCAAGCAGGCCTCCTCCTCCTCCTCCTCCTCCTCCGCTGACGCTTCCTTGCTGCCGACGTCGCCCTCGTGGTCGTCTCCCTCTGCGCCATCGTCGCTGTCGCCGTTGGCTTGCTCTTCGCC
>JANDJZ010000858.1:0-17174 GCA_027943245.1 Acanthamoeba sp. SK_2022b | reverse complement strand
GGCACCGGCGACGGCTGTCGACCGCCGCCGCCACTTCCGTGGCTGGCGTTGCTGACGTGGCCGCCGCCATTAATGCCGCCGCCGCTGTTGTTGTCGACAGCAATAGGCGCGGGGAAATCGATCGTGGGCTCCGTGGCCTGGGCCACCGCCGGCGGCTGGTGGTGGCCTCCTCGAGGCGATGCCGACGTGGCCGTGGGCTGGGCCCGCTGCTGGAGCGAGGCCGTGAGGAGCGACGGCGCCGTCGACGTCGACACGGCGGCAGGGGCGGTTGTTTGTGTCGACATGAATTGCTGCTGGGGCGGCGGCTGCTGGTGGTGGCCGTGGGCCGAGGACGACGACGCCGACTGGGCGGGCGTGGGCAGGACTACCGTGCCGGCGGCCGACAGGAACGGGTTGTAGATCGCGATGCGGGGCTCCTGCGCCAGCAACAGCTTCAATTGCTGCATTCCACACATAGCGCAACACCATTAAGTCAACAGAGCGCCAACGCTTTGCCATTGGACGGAGCGAAGGGGGGGAGGGGCGGGCCTCGAACCTCGAGTCGCTTCTGGTAGTGGTCGAGCTCCTTGGCCAGGCGGTCGGCGTCGGGCAGGTTGTCCTTGAGGGCCTTGCCGCCGCCGCCCGCGCTCGACGCGCTCAACGGCGGCAGGATCTGCGCCGCCTGCATCAGATGCGTCTTCCCCGTCGCCGCCATGCTGTCGCGCGTCGCGTGTCAGTCCAATCAAGAGCGGGGGGGGGGGCAACGGGGGTTAGGGGGGAGGGGGGGCGTGCCTGAGGGTGACGAGCTCGACCTCGCGGGTGACGGACCCGAGGGAGAGGACCAGCCCCGACACGAGGATGGGCTGGAGGGCCTTCTCCGCCCGCCCCGACGAGTAGTGCTTGTAGAAGTCGTCCGCCAGCTTGCGCACCACCTCCCCCGAATACCTTGCATGCCACGTCACGCCACGCCACGTCATGCCACGTCACCACACACACAACACGCGGCCACACACGCGCGCGTACTTGTGGGCGGGCTGGGCGTCGTCGGCGGCAGAGGCGGCGGCTGCGGCCTTCTTGGCGTTGTGGGCGGCGCGCTTGGAGCTGAGCACGGAGTGGACCTGGAGGTGGGACAGCTTGTGGGGGCTGACGAGGGCCGTCGCGCTCTGCACGGCCTGCTGGTAGCGCGCCTCCAGCTCGGGCGAGGCCGCGCGCAGCCGGTGGCGGTCGACGCCCGAGAGCATCGTGAAGACCGGGTAGTTGCCGCCCTCCATGGCGATTATGGGGTGGGACTTGAGGGAGTGGAACAGCGAGACGGGCCGGAATGGAATGAACCCCACCACGCTGTGCGGCGCCTCCGGAGACGAGATCTGCAAACAATCAATCAACCAACCAACCAACAATCAACAAACAAACAATCAACCAATCATCAGCGCCGTTGTTGTCACTACAGCGTTTGTTTGGGTTGGAGGAGTGTGGGTGGGGGTGGGGAGGGGGGTCACGGTGCGATTACCTGCCAAAAGGCCTTCTCGTAGGAGTTGCCGACGAAGAGGAGTGGCGAGGCGTACGGGTCGCTGAACTGCGTCGTCAGGTTTTCCTGCACGCATCGCACGCGCGCACACGCAACACACACGCAGCCATTGAAATAAACAAAAAATAATAATTAAAAATTGATCGTTAATAGCTACAAAAAAAAAAAAAAAAACGAGAAAGGAGGGAGGGGTACGTGGATGATCTTGAAGTAGGAAAGGAGATCATCGTGGGGCTTGCGGAAGCATCGCCTCAAGTTCTCGAGATAGCCGAAATAGCTGAAGCCCAGCCATCTCGGTTCGCTGCTGTTGTCCGAGGGAGGAGGGGAGGAAGGGGAGGCAGAGGAAGGCAGGCGTCGCGCGTCGATGACGAGGGCGAATTCGATGTGCTGGGGGGAGAGGAGGAGAGAGAGGCCGGCGCCGCTGGCCACGCCCACGTCCACGCCCGCCGACAGCTGCTGCCGCTTGAGTCCCGCTACGCGGCGCACCCCACGCACGCAATCCCTGTACACTCTCACCTCCTGATCCTGCGGTTCCATAACGATGCCTGCAGCGCTGTTGTTGGCAGACGTAGTAGAGGAAGAAGGAGAGGAGGAAGACGGATCAAAATGGGTGGTTGTGCTCATCATTGAGGCTGGGATCTCGAATCGATCGCGAAGACGTGTGAGCTGATCTGGAGCGCAAAGAAAAATGGGGAAACAAAAAAGTGCTACTCGCGTCCAGTAGGCAGAGTACTGCTAATGGGAAGTTGCAGAAGACGAAAAGTTGAAAGCGTAGGAGTGTTGTGGCACAAAGATCGCTAATAACCAAATCTGCCTCTTTTTTGTCATTTTCTTTTCTTCTTTTCTCTTTATCCTCGCATTCCGCAGTACTGGAATGTGTGGCTGGTATGTTTCCGTTCTTTTCTTTTTCGCGGGCCGAAATCGAGAGCGTCAATTACGATAATCAACATTCGAGCGGAGAGGAGATGCCGAAGCGTAACGGATCAGGCGGCGGGGGCGGTCAGGCGGCCAAGGTAAGAGAGGATCCGCTCTACGAGCAGGTCCGACAGATCAAGGAACAGAAGAACCAAGCCCGAAAGGCCCAGTATAAGAAGTATGTCGCTCACCCATCTCGATGCATCTTCACCACGCGCAAGCTGGCAGGAGAGTTGCGAAAATTGATGTTCTGCCTCCCAAATTGCCCATGATTCCTTCATCGTTGATGCTAATCTGCTGGAGTTCAGGCCCAAGACGAAGGTGGCGTTCCGTCAAGAGCCCAAGTTGGCCGAGGGCGAGAAGCGTAAGATCAACTACCAGATCGAGAAGAACAAGGGTCTGACCAAGCGACGACGCAAGGAGTGCCGCAACAGCCGCGTCAAGCTCAAGAACAAGTACTCCAAGGCCATGAAGAAGCTCAACGGCCTCAGGCCGGGCGTGAAGAGTCGCATGAACCCGGTCCACTACGACGGCGAGGCCAGCGGCATCAACATGAACGTTGTCAAGAGCGTCTCACTAAAGTCTTCTTGAGCGTATCGCTTTCCTGCGCCTCTTGCTCTCTACTCATCTTTTTGTATAATTATTATTTATTTGTTATTTGTTATTTGTTTTTTTTTATTGTTATTTACATGCGTGTAGAGGCAGACTAAAAAGACTTGAAGCGGAGCGAGCCCGACGAGCCGACGGACGAGGAAGCGGCGGTAGACGACGACGAGGATGACGAAGCGCCCGAGGAAGGCGAGTCCGAGAAGGAGGCGTCGCCCAGGTTGGTGATGCGCGGGAAAGTCACCCCCTGCCCCGCCACCTTGTCCTGCGCCCACTTGACCATCCGCAACAGGTCCACCAGCTTGGCCTCTGCTCGCCACACCACGTGGTCACCATTGTTGCTCTCGTCGATGAGCCGTATGCAAAGGCAAAGAGTGGGGCGGCGAGGTCTACCCTGGTCCTGGCCCTGGCTGCTGAGAAGCGCGGCGTTGACCTCGCTCGCCACCTTGAGCCTGTCCCATTCCAGAACCAAAAGGGGTGAGCCCAGCGTTGTGTGTTGTTTATGTGTGTGTGTGTGTGTGTGTGTGTGTGTGTGTGTGTGTGTGTGGCAATGGACCTTTGTCGCGTCTCGAGGAGAGAGGCGACCGGAGATGACGCGTTGGTGACGTCGAAGGCCAGCAGGGCCATCGTGCGCTCCAGCTCGCCCAGGAACTGTGGCTGTGGAGTGGTTCGATGTCGTTGAGCGCCGAGCGTCGCGCGTGGGAGGAGAGGAGAGGGGGAGTGGGGGGAGGGGGGCAACTCACGTTGTCTTGGCCGAGCGAGGAGAGCTCCTGCTGCGCAAACTCCAGCGCAGCGTCGACGTCGCCCTTGCGGATGAGCTCGATCAGCTGCTGCTGCTTCATGTGGAACACCAGCTCCGTGTTCTCGCTCAAGATCTGGTTCGCACACGACACGACACGACACGAGGCGCGGGTCACCACCCCGCCCGCCACCATGATCCATGGTCGCTGACACGGACGCACCTCGGGGTCGAGCTGGTTGACCTTCTCGATGGCGGCGGGGATGTCGCCGTTCTGCACCGACGTGCGCACCTCCATTCGCCCCGTGATCGACTCGAGGTCCATGTCCGCTACGCGCGCCGCCAAGGGAAGGTGAGCGTTGGACTCGAGAGGGGGAGGTGAGTGGGGGGGGGGTTTGTACGGTCGACGGAAGCCTCCTTTTGGAAGATGGCGGCAGCATCTTTGTAGCCCTCTACCACGAAGAAGTTCATGACCAGCTCGTTGAGATCCGTAGGTAGGTTAAGGACAACATCATTGCAATGAATAAAGCCGAAGCGCAAGGGGGGGGGGAGCAAGGAACGAATGGGGTGGAAAGGATATCGACTATCGAGCTTGGTTTGGGCCATCTTGCTTTGCCATTCATCGTGGGTGAAGGAGGGAGGGGGCGGCGGTGCCCGCTGGTGGTGGTGGTGAGGGTCGCTTTGAGAGTGGAGATGCACCCTCTGCCGCGTTGCATGCGACCCTGAGCCGCTTCGATGAAGGAACAGGGCGTGGCTCATCTCGTGCTACGTCGTAGAAATGAAATTGAAAACAAAAATTAAAAAACAAAAACAAAAAGAAAACAAAAACCGAAACAGAAATTTGGAACCGCAGCAGCCACAACCTCATCCTTCGCTGGCGACGCATCCAGCGCACATCAAGCATATTTGATCCTTCAAAACAACTTGTAACTAGACTACCAGGTGCCCTTTGCTTTCTCCCGTGCTTGTCACACTCGTTTTTATAGTTGCCACCATATTTTTGGTTTATTATTTCACTTTTTTTCATTAAACTTGTATTTTTGGTTTATTATTCACTGTTTTATCAAACTTGCCACTAGATCTGAGTGGTGACTCACCACCTGCAAGAAGAAAAAAGAATGGAAAAGCAGGGCAGCGCGAGAGCGGCTACGCAGCCGCAGTTCCCGGGGAAGAACCTCATGCCCAAGGAGGAGACCCAAGCCGCCCAGTTCGTGAGCGAGCACCCCGAGTACGACGGCCGCGGCGTGGTCGTCGCCATCTTTGACTCGGGCGTCGATCCCGGCGCCGATGGCCTTCGCGTACGCTTTTTACCGCACACACGCACACACGCGCGCGCTCGCAATTCGCTGATTTTCGTGGACGGACAGATCACGAGCGATGGCAAGGTCAAGGTGATCGACTGCGTGGACGCCTCCGGCAGCGGCGATATCGACACTTCCACCGTGGTCGAGGCCTCCGCCGGCGGCACCCTCCAGGTCGGTCCACATACACGCGTCCCCACGCACCGCACGCACACGCGCGTATCGATGCGCTGACGCTCGCTTTGTCTCGTCGTGTACAGGGTCTCTCCGGGCGCACGCTCAAGCTGGGCGACAACATCGTGAATCCCTCCGGTAAGGTGGCGGTGGTGGCCGAAAATAAATAAAATAAAATAAAATAAAATAAAAATGAATAATTTAATAATGAAAATGAAATGAAATAACCCGGCACTGGTCGTGGGCACAGGCAAGTACCACTTGGGCCTCGTTCGAGCGTACGTCCTGTTCCCCAAGCCACTGGTCTCCCGGTACGTCGCTCTCCGCCACACGCGCGCCGCCCCGCGTCCACTCACCGCCACGCGCGCATATCTACAACGACGACACGCATATCTACAACGCCGGTGGCGAGGTAGGGTGAAGACGGAACGCAAGAAGAAGTTCGACGAACAGCAACGCACCGAGCTTGCCCGCGTCAAGGCCCAGATCGACGCCACCACCGACGACAAGGCCAAAAAAGGTGAGCCCACAGCCAGCCAGCCAATCCGATGTCGGTTGCTGACGTGTGATGACGTGTCATGACGTGTCGTGTAGAGCTGGAGGTGGCGGTGGAGCAGCTGAAGGAGCTGCAGGGCCAGTACGACGACGCGGGTCCGGTCTTTGACGCGGTGGTGTACCACGACGGCGCCGTGTGGCGCAGCGTGATCGACCTCGAGGAGACGGGCGACCTGGCCGCGCCCGGCGTGGTGGCCTTCACCGACTACCGTCGCGAGCACCAGCTCGGCACGTTCGGCTACAACTCCATGCTCAACTTCGCCGTCAACATCTACGAGGAGGGCAACGTCCTTTCCATCGTCACCTCTGGTACGACACACACGACACACACGACACACGACACATGGGCGTTTGATGATGATGGCTGGTGTGCCAGGTTCGCATGGCACGCACGTGGCGGGGATCGTGGGGGCCTACTACCCCGAGTCGCCCGAACTCAACGGCATGGCACCCGGTACGCGCCATCGCACGACACACGACACACGACACGACACGCGCCGCTAACGCACACGAGGGCGCTGCAGGAGTGCAACTTGTCGCAGTCAAGATCGGGTCAACTCACCTCGACACCATGGAGAACGGCCCTGGTATCTCTCCACCTTATTTACCAATTTACATTTTATTTTATTAAAAAAATATGAACACATTAAATTATTTATTTTTATTTGATTTTGACGATAGAATGTAAAAGGTGAAAGTTAACGTAAATGAATTGGACAGGTTTGGTGCGAGCGGCGATTCACGCGATCGCGAGCAAGGTTGACCTGATCAACATGTCCTACGGCGAGGCCGTCACCCTCCCCAACCAGGGCCGCTTCATCCAGCTCGCCAAGGACCTGGTCCGCGCTCTGTCTACCTGTTGTGTGTGTGTGTCCATTGTGTATGCGCTTATCCTCTCACAACGCGCCACGCGTGTCACGTCGTCAGGTCAACAAGCACAACATCACCTACGTGAGCAGCGCTGGCAATAATGGACCCGCCCTCTCCACCGTCGGCGCCCCCGGTGTACGCCTCCCTTCCTCACACCTCACGCGACGCCACTACGTTCACACACACAACACACACACAACACACAACACACAACACACACACAACAGGGCACCACGACCGGGCTGATCGGAGTGGGCGCCTACGTCAGTGGACCCATGATGGACGCCTGCTACTCCATGCGGTTCGCAGCCGCCTCGCCCCCCATTGGCCCTCCGGCCAACACGCATCTGATTTCTGATTGGTCGGCCGTGGCGTGGCGCGTGGTTGTCGACAGGGAGGAGCTGCCCGAGACGCAGTACACGTGGTCGTCGCGTGGGCCCACGCCCGACGGGCACCCGGGCGTCTCCATCTCGGCTCCCGGTGCGCCCCCCCCCCGCTACCCGCCCCCCAAACCCACCCATACGGCATTCTGACGACGCCGTGTGCGCGTGCGCGATCGCAGGCGGCGCGGTGGGCCCGGTGCCCAATTGGCTGCTGACCAAGTCGCAGCTGATGAACGGCACCTCCATGTCCTCGCCCAACTGCTGCGGCGGCATCGCCCTCCTCATCAGCGCCCTTAAGGTTTCTTGTTTGCCTTACCCCCCCCTCCTCTCGACTTGTCGCCCCGTGTCGCCCCGCCTGCCGGTCTCACTCGCCCCCTGGGGCGACTCGACAGGCGCACGGGGCGAAATACACGCCGCACACGATCCAGCGGGCGATCGAGAACTCGGCGAGGCGCGTGCCCACCATCGAGACCTTGGCGCTCGGCAACGGCCTGCTGCAGGTCAACGACGCCTACCACCACCTCATCAAGTACGGCGCCGCCTACGCCGACCCCGCCGTCCGATTCGACGTCGACCTGCCCCTCCACCACAACGGCGCCCGCGGCGTCTACCTCCGGTGCGACTTTTTCGCCCCACGCTCGCCCCGCCTCGCCCTCACGTGGCGGTTGTGTGGCCTGTGGCGTGTGGCGCAGGGAGTGGGAGGAGACGCAGAGGGTGCTGGAGGCCACGGTGCGGGTGACGCCGGTGTTCCACGACGACGTGGCGAGCCGGGACAAGATCGAGTTCGAGCGACGCTTCGCGTTGGAGGTGTCCCACCCGGCCTGGATCGAAGCCCCCAAGCACGTCATCCTCGCCAACGGTTCGCTCTCGCACATAACACACGCCACACACACGCGCGTGTGTGGTATTGGGGAATGACACACACACGCGCGCTCACACACGCGGTGTGGCAGGCGAGCGTTCGTTTGCGATCAAGGTCGACCCGACGGTGCTGGAGGCGGGGAGCCACCACTACGGCGAGGTCAGGGCCATCGACGTCGACCAGCCCGAGGCCGGGCCCGTCTTCAAGGTCCCCGTCACCGTCATCCGCCCTCTCCGCATCGAGCGCGGCCCCGGTATGCCCACATTCCACAGCATTCCACATTCCACAATGCGTGTACATTCCACATTCCGCATTCCAGAATGCTGACCGCGTGACACGTGCGCGTGATCAGACGAGAGCAACCCGGCGCATGGCCTGGAGTTCAACGGGCTGACGTTCCGCTCGGGCGGCATCGAGCGTCGGTTCGTGTCGGTGCCCCACGGCGCCACCCACGCCGTCGTCACCGTTCGGTGCGTGCCACTCGCACACAACAACAACCACGCGCGACACACCACCTCACCACATGTGGCGCGCGCGCGCGTGTTGTGTGTGTGTGTGTGTGTGTGTGTGTGTGTGTGTGTGTGTGTGTGTTGCATGGCAGAGGCGTCAAGGTGGAGCCGAGGAAGCGGTTCGTGCTGCACACGCTGCAGCTCACGCCGCAGCGCAGCTACGCCCAGGGCGAGCACGAGAAGTACATCTGGATGGAGAACAACGCGGAGGAGGTGGTCCCGATCGAGGTCAAGGACGGGGTCACCATCGAGCTCTGCCTCGCCCAGTACTGGAACGGCATCGGCGACTCCCTTGTCGACATGAAGGTGAGCACGCGCGCGCTGGAATGCTTGGAATGGGGGGCGCCGTGGCTCAATTGGGGTGGCGTGCGCAGGTGGAGTTCCATGGGCTGCAGGTGACGACGACCAACGTGGGCCTGTACGGGAGCCACCTGGCCAAGCGCGTCGACGTCCGCTCCCTGCTCCGCAAGGAGGACCTCCTCCCCAAGGTGAACCCCCCCCCTTCGCTATGCACGCACACACACACGGCGCGCGGGGACACTGACAGTCGTGTGTCGCTGTGTCGCCGGCGCAGGTCGTGTTGGACCGCGCGCAGCATCCGGTCACGCCCAGCACGTACGCCATTCGAGCGCTGCCCGACGACCGCGACCGGCTGCCCGAGGGCCGGCAGATCTACGAAATGGTTCGACCTCCTCTCCTCCTCATCCACCACATGCCCTCGCCGCCTTTCCCTTCATCGGTGGCGCGCATGACCGCCACCTTAACGCTTGGACATGCTGACGTGGCTGAACGCTTTGTGTGTGCGCGTGCGTCGCAGGTGTTGACGTACGGGTTCAAGCTGAGCGAGGCGGGAGAGGTCACCCCGCGCTTCCCCGTCCTCTCCACTCTCCTCTACGAGTCCCCCTACGAGGCCCAGTTCTGGTGCTCCCTCCTCCCATTGTCCCCATTCGCCCACTATTCTTGACATAGGTTGACATGTGTTGACTATTATATTTATTTGTATATTTATATTTATATTTATATAGGATGATTTTTAATGCCAACAAGCGATTGGTGGGCTACGGCGACTTCCGCCCCACCGCCCAGAAGCTCGCCAAGGGTAACGCACGCCTCCAACGACACCTTAACTGAGGGAGGAGGGGCTCACCTCGCGCGCCCGTGTGTTGTTGGCTCGCGCGCGTTCGTCTTCCAGGGAGCTACACGCTGAGGTTCCAGATCAGGCACGACCAGGTGGAGATGCTCGAGAAGCTCAAGGACACGGAGGTGCTCCTCGAGAAGAAGATCGCCAAGCCCATCTCCCTCCCCATCTTCTCCAACATCAGCGACGCCCTCGTGTACGCCGCCCCCCCCCCTCTCCCCTCTTCTCGCGCGCGTGTCATGCGTGCGTGTGCGCTGACCCGCGAGTGTGGGGGGGGGGGCGTGCAGGAACGGGAGCAAGTTCCCGGCGGCGGGCAAGAAGATGAAGTGCGGGCGGGAGCAGGTCTTCTTCGTCGGCCGCACCGACACCAAGTCCCTCCCCAAGGACACCTCGCCCGGCGATCTCCTCCTCGGTACCACAACCCACACGCGCGCGCATTCCATCTGCATTCCATCGCTGTGGCTTATGTGTCGACACGGCGTGATGGGCACACGGCAGGCACGCTGCATGTGTACAAGAAGCTGTTCGCGGACGACAACAAGAAGCTGGCCGGGCTGCCGTTCGCCTACGTGGTGCAGCCGACCTCGAGCTGCGCCTCGGCCTCGGCCACCGCGAGCGGTGAGGCCGAGGAGAAGGAGGCGGAGAAGAAGACGCCGGAGGAGAAGCTCGAGGACTTCATCTTCGAGAAGAAGGTCGAGTACGCCGAGAAGCTCCTCAAGGCCAAGCAGGTCCAGGAATTCGACGACCTCTCTCGCGTACGCGCTTCTCCACGCCCAAGTAGAATTTTATTCATTTATTTATTTATCTATTTATTTATTAATAATTATTATTGTTCATTCTTCACATGAATTTCTATTTACGAGTTTTATTGATTAAAAAAAACGTTTTCATTGATTTTATTTCGCTTTTTCCCCCCTCTCGTAGGCGTTGGTGTCGGCCAGGCCCGACCACCTGCCCCTCCTGGCGCTCAACCTGAAGCGCGCCGTCAGCGGCAAGGACGTGCGTGCCCCCCCCCCCCGCCCACCAGCATTTCCCCTTGGCGAGGGACGGCTGACGTGGGCGTCCGCCGTCGGCAGGTGCGCGAGATCGTTGCGGCGGCCGATGCTGTGGTCGCCGGCATCGACACCACCAGCCTGGCCCTCCACGTCGCCGCCACCAAGCTCGGTGCGCGCCTCGAGCCTCGTCGTGTCGTGTCGTGTGCGTGTGCGTGTGCGCGGGGGGGGGGGAGTGATGATTGGTCGGGCAAGCTGACGACACATGCGCCGGCGCCGTCGCTGGACAGGAACGAAGCCGGAGGCGAGCGAGGCCCAGGCGGCGGCCAAGGCCGCCAAGGAGAAGGGGCAGCAGCTCGAGGCCCTGCTCTCGGCTCTCAGCGAGAAGGCCCAGGCCCTCGCCACCGCCGCACTCGCTGCAGGTACCCGCAACCGCTCGCTCTCCCACGTGTGCGTGCGTGCGCGTGTGTGTGATGTGTGTGTGTGTGTGTGTGTGTGTGTGTGTGTGTGTGTGTGTGTGTGTGTGTGTGTGTGTGTGTGTGTGTGTGTGTGCTGAAATGCGATGGTGCAGTGGACGCGGAGGTGAAGGCGGGCCTGTTGGCCGAAGCCGAAGCGGCGCTCGGGCAGCTGAAGAAGTGGGCCGACGTCTCTGGCGACTCCAAGTACTTTGGCCTCGTCGTTGCCCTTCACCGCGCCCGCGGCCAACCGGCCACCGCCCTCAAGGTTCGGCCACTCCTCGCTTTCCTGCTGTTCTCGCGCGCGCGCACTGATCGCTCGTTTGCTTGACACAACGCACAACCACCGGGACAGTATGCGAGCAAGCAGTACAAGGAGCTGGCCGAGAGTGGGCAGTTGGGCGAGCAGGAGCGTGCGCTGTACGAGCAGCGGCTGGAGCTGGTTCGCCAGCTCGGATGGACGCACTGGGAGGCCCACCTGCGCGCGGCCAAGTACGCCCTCTACCCCGCCAAGTACGCGCCCTTCTGAGCAGTGGAAGGAGGCCTCCATGTCCACCAGACAGCAAAGAACGAAAACGAAGACAAATCGATATTTATTTTTTGCATCTTTTTATTTTTGCATCGAAAAAGATGGCGAGTAGGGCCATGACCTGGCACGAAGATGCCGTTGATGATAAGGGCATGAGGAAGAGCAGAAGTAGAACTTCGAGCTTCACCAACTTCTTTCGAGGCCAGCCGAGCCAAGATGATGAAGAATCGACTGCCGCGAGTAGCGCAAAAGAGGATAGGCCAAAAGTGGTGTGGGTGACCCTCAACGACAAGACCCACACGCACACGCTGCGTGCATCGATAAACGTGGCAGATGAGAAACTGTACAATAGCATAATCTCCATCTTGGCTGGGCGCGATTACGAGAAACTAGATAAATTCAAACGAAGGAATCGAATACTGCACCACGAGGCTGTTGATGCGCTGCAGGGACTGGCCTTCCTCATCGAGTACTGCCGATCTGCAACCAACAAGGGTGGGTTGGATCGGTTTGTGATAGACGACGCCTCTGAGGCGCACCGTCCCTGCGTGGAGTTCGACCTCAGGCGCCTCAACGCTTGCCCAAAGGCCTGCTGTCGCATCAAGATGGCGAGTGGTGGTGCGTGCACGACCGATTGTTTTCCTTCTTGGCGCCGATGCTCGCTCACTCTCGCGTTTCACACACGCAGACACGCTCTCGCACTGCCCGCGCATTGGGATGATAAGGTGCGTTTCCCCTTCTTCGCTGCCTCGCTGTGGCTGGCGTTCAACCGCCACGAGCTCGGTTCGTGGCTTGTGTTGTTGTCCTCCTCTGCTCTGATCCGTAGCGGCCTACACCCACCAGCTGCGCCAAATGCGGGATAGCGACGTGGTGCTCAGAGGAGTGCCTGGAGGTGGGCTTTGAGCAGCACCAGGAGGCCTGCCAGGCCGCCACCGCCCGACTCGCTCAATTCGGGCTATGAGCAACAAGCTTTGTTTGTGGTGATCGTGTACATGTCTCTACTTCTACCTCCCTCTACAAGAAGCGCTTGCGAGTATTTGGGAAATGCATCACAAACGTTTCGTGAATACATTCATTTCGTGTACAAAAGGGGACAGAGAAAGGACTCGGCTCGACGAGGCCGTCCGATGGCGAACCGAAACCGCTCGCTTAGAGGTTCTTGTTGAGGAACTTCCTCTTGGAGAAGCACATCCACCACTTGCTGGGCTCGTTCTCGCCAAAGGCGTACACGGCCTCGATGAGCCTGTCGCCAGTCTCCTGCCTGAGCTGGGTCAGGTACTGACGGATCTGGTCTGTTGACCAAACGCCAAGCAAGAGAACACACGAACGTGAGTCGTTTGTCCTCTCGCGTTCCCACAAAAGCACGAGCAATCGATGGAAGAAAATTTCGTAGCAACGAAAAATCAATCTAATTATTGTTGGGGGGGGGGTAATTGAGAAGCTGCTACGTACCAGCCTCAGCCCTGTTGGCAGGGTTGGAGACGAAACCAGCAAGAGCGAAGTTCTTGTCGCCGGGAACGGCGAAGTTCTGGATGGCAAGGTTGAAGAGGTTCTTCTGCGCGCCGCCCTTGCTCTGGTTGACCATTTGGTTGATGGCCTGGGAGATGTAGAGGGTAAGGTAGATCAGAACGCGGTCAGCCGGGCCCTTGACCTCGTAGTTCCTGAACAGAACGTTGGCCTTGAAGAAGCTGATGGCCTCGTCGATGATGTCGGGTTGGTCTGATGGTTCGGGTCAATTGATCAGATCAAGATCAACAAACACTCGAAGAGATCGCAGTGAAGACAGTCAACCAAAAGCGAAACCCATTCACCCTAAGTGGGGGAGTGTACCAGCAGGACCAGTGTAACGGGGAGCGGGACCCTTGTACTTGGTCTTGATGGGCAGCACGCCCATGCCGCACATGACGCGAAGGTCGGCCTCCTTGTTGTACTGCGAATGGTAGGCCTGCGCACCACAGCGAGCCCCCCCCCCAATCATGATTTGGTATTGGTTGTGGATTCGACTGCAGACTCACACGCCAGCGCCAGGAGCGCTCGTAGTAACTATTCTAAGAGTGAGCGTACGTACGGGCATGTTTGTAAATTGCTTCTTGTTCAGGCAGAGATGGATCTGATGTGATTGTCTGTCTGTGGTGGGACCCTGGGTGCTTGCGCGTGAGACAACCACTTCAGTCCATGTCCTGTTTTTGTCGGGATTTTGGTATTGCGGCTGCCTCCACCAATCATAAATTTTAGTTTGATTTTCTTTTTCGGCTTGGGGCAGTAGCGCTTGAACTCAGATACACAGGCCTGAGAGTAGCATGCTAGCTTTCAGACAATAGTCTTAGTAAGACCTGAGAGACCAGCCAGGGCCATCCCTCCTGTTTTCTTTTGAGCTAAACAGACCCTGATAGGGTCATCACCTGTAACCTGAAGCCTTGAACAAGATGCAAGTGTTAGAGAACTGCAACTGCTCTCCCAGCAAGCCAAGCAGGCTCAGCCAGGGTTGGTTTCACACAGGTGCTGCCCCACTATGGGCTTCCTGACATTTTTGCTACTTTTTCTGGTCCTTTTCCGCAGCCGCAGAAGTTGGCAGGGTTTTTTTCTGGGCCTTTGTCCAGCGCTGAGCATTCATTCACACACGTTAGCACTCGATATGTCTGACGATTCGGCGTCTCCTCAGCGAGATTCGTCACCTCTGGAGGAGGAGAAGGCCGTGAGGTCAAAGATTGAAAAGCCTAACAGCTCGTACGAAGATGATAGGAAGAGGAAGAGGGGGAGCAGCGATGAAGAAGACGACGACAGATCGAGGAGAAGTCGAAGAAGCAGAAGTCGAAGCAGGCGCCGAAGCCGAAGCCGCAGCAGCTCATCTTCCCGATCGCGTTCACCTGATGATCGAAGGCGTAGTAGGGACAAGCGAAGGAGGCGCAGCCGCAGCAGGAGCAGGAGCAGGGATGAAAGAGACAGGAGGTATAGGAGAGACAGAGACAGGGACAGCGATCGTTACCATCGACGGTCGAGGAGAAGCCGCAGCCCGAGTAGCGAGAAGCGCGATCGAACAAGGGGGCGGGGCGATCGCGATCGCGATCGACGCGATGAAAGGGAACGGTCGAGAGAGAGGGACAGGGAGAGGGGCAGCACTCGCAAGGAAACCACCGCATCGGACGCCCCGGCCGCCGCCGCTGCAGCAGCCAAGCCATTGGGCGCCCCGGCACCGGGCGTCTACATCCCCCCCGCGAGGCTGCGCGCCATGCAGAAGGACATCAAGGATCGGTCGAGCCCCGAGTACCAGCGCATGACCTGGGACGCGCTGAAGAAGAGCATCAACGGTATCATCAACAAGGTGAACATCTCGAATCTGAAGCTCATCCTGCCCGAGCTCTTTGCCGAGAACATCATTCGGGGCCGAGGCCTCCTGTCGAGGGCCCTCATGAAGGCGCAGACCGCGTCGCCCGGCTTCACGCGCGTCTACGCGGCCATGGTGGCCGTCATCAACACCAAGATGCCCGCCATCGGCGAGCTCATTCTGGCGCGCCTCATCAATCAGTTCCTGCGCGGCTATCGGCGCAACGACAAGTCGACGCTGCTCTCGTCGACCAAGTTCCTCGCGCATCTGGTCAATCAGCAGGTGGCGGGCGAGATCGTGGCGCTGCAGATCCTGGCCCTCCTCCTGGAGAACCCCACCGACGACTCGGTCGAGGTGGCCGTCGGCTTCATCAAGGAGTGCGGCCAGGAGCTGGGCGAGCTCTCGGCCGACGCCTTCAACAACGTCTTCGAGCGCTTCCGCGGCATCCTGCACGAGGGCGAGATCGACAAGCGCGTCCAGTACATGATCGAGAACCTCTTCGCCATCCGCAAGCGCGGCTTCGCCGAGTTCCCGGCCAAGGTCCCCGAGCTCGACCTGGTCGAGGAGGAGGACCAGATCACCCACGACCTCAACCTCGACGAGGAGGAGCTCAAGATCGAGGAGGAGACCGACTACTTCAAGGTCGACCCGGCCTACGAGGCCAACGAGCACAAGTACGAGGAGATCCGCAAGGCCATCCTCGGCGAGGACGACGATGACTCTGATAACAATGATGAAGGTGGTGGCGGCGATGATGAAGAAGAAGATGAAGAGGAGAAGGCGCGGCAGGCCGAGGCGGCGCTGGAGGCCGGGCCGCTGACGATCACGGACGAGACGGACACGGACCTGGTGAACCTGCGGCGCACGATCTACCTGACGATCATGTCGTCGCTCGACTTTGAGGAGTGCGCGCACAAGATGCTCAAGATCCAGTTCAAGCCCAACCAGGAGATCGAGGTGTGCCGCATGATCCTCGAGTGCTGCTCGCAGGAGCGCACCTACCTGCGCTTCTACGGGCTGCTGGGGCAGCGGTTCTGCATGATCGACCGGGCCTACCAGGAGCAGTTCGACCTGTGCTTCGTGAAGCAGTACCAGTCCATCCACCGCCTCGAGACCAACAAGCTGCGCAACGTGGCCAAGTTCTTTGCCCACCTGCTCCACTCGGACGGGCTCCCCTGGAGCGTGCTCTCCTACATCCACCTCAACGAGGAGGAGACCACCTCCTCCTCCCGCATCTTCATCAAGATCCTCTTCCAGGAGATCTCCGAGTACCTCGGCCTCCCCAAGCTCAACGCCCGCCTCAAGGACCCCTCCATGGAGCAGCACTACAGCGGCCTCTTCCCCAAGGACCACCCCAAGGACACCCGCTTCGCCATCAACTTCTTCACCTCCATCGGCCTCGGCGGCCTCACCGACGAGCTCCGCGAGCACCTCCGCACCGCCCCCAAGCGCATCATGGAGATGCAGGCCTCCGCCGCCGCCGCCGCCGCCGCCTCCGCCCAGGACTCGGATTCTGACTCGTCCTCCTCCGACTCTGATTCTGACTCGTCCTCCTCCTCCTCCGATTCCGATTCTGACTCGTCGGACAGCGACAGCGACAGCTCGGACTCGTCGTCGTCGGATTCTTCGTCGTCGTCGTCGGACAGCGACAGCAGCTCGGACTCGGACGCCAAGAAGAGGAGGAAGAGGAGGTAGGTAGGAAACCGCGTTGAGAGAACACCGACGGCGCGTTATAGAGAGGAGGGCTTCCTCCGAGTGTCTCTCTTTTCCCCCCTTCCGCCAGCGCGCCTCAATACACGCCCTTTTTTGGGCCTGTTTCGATCGAAGCAACTCCCGCGGCCAATCAAGGGCGTAGATCCTGGCAGAGGCCCGCCGAAGATGCTTAGGCCACAGGAGGGAAGAGAGCAGAGATCTCTCCCGCAGACGTTGCGGGCCAGGAGCGCGAGCTCTCTGGCGCATCCGGGCCACCCGGTGGAGTATAACAACACCTTCCTTTTGGAAGGATAGGGCTGTCACTCGCATCAGGCGTAGAAGAAACCCAGGAGTTAGGGGCCGCGGGAGAACTTGGTGAATGGTGGCGGAGGAGCAGCAGAGGCGCTGCTGAGCTGGGGCACCTAGGGACAGGGCCCGCGCGGATCGGTGTATTAGAGCGGAAATTTCGCGGTAAGATGAGAGCAAGTCGAATCAGCCAACGGCGACGGTTCACCACGAAAAGTGGCGGGGCGGCGGATGAACGCCGGCCACCCAGCACCTGACAAAAGGAAAGCACGCCACTTCAACGTGTCCGTGCAGTGGCCACACCCCTGGCGCAGGA
>JANDJZ010000857.1:0-14238 GCA_027943245.1 Acanthamoeba sp. SK_2022b | reverse complement strand
AGCCGCGGCCGTAGTCGAGCCGGGGCTGCTTGCCCCACCGCCCCCCATGAGACTACCGACCTTCCTGCCAGAGGGACCGGGCCCCCAGCTGCCCGAATGTCGTTGTGGCGGGGGGTGGTGCGGCTGCTGGGAGGCGAGCGCGAGCGCATTTGCCATGCGCTTGGTGGTCGGAGATGTCGAAAAGATGTCCTCAATGGGTGTCCTGCCATCCCAGGATCCTGCGAGGATGGGCATCGACATGGATTCGTAAAGCGGCTGCTTGTGATTGTTCATGTCGAGCATGAAAGCTGTCGGGCTATTGCCCTGGGAGAGGCTCATGCTCGACATGGAGGTATTGATGTAGTTGAAGTCGAGAGAAGACTCGAGGAACGTTTTGCCTTCATAAGAGGCAGGGCCGTTGCCCCCACTGCGCATTGATATCTCAACAGTTCAAATCAATAAAATTGGATGTGTTGATTTGCAAGTCCTGTCTGGGTCGACAATATTCCCGTGGCAGAGGTGAAGGGTTGCGGGGTTGTGCCGTGGGCGTCTCCTAGCATGCAAAAAGAGGAGCGATTCGAGGAATTTCGACGTCTGATTGGACACAATCCGGAATTTTCCAGAGAATAGCTGCGCTGTAAACTGCCGATTGCTTTGCGCGGCACCGCCGTTCGCTTAACTGGCGTGCAACTGTGGGAAATCGCCCGCGTACCTAACAAAAAATGGGCTCACCGTTGGCCGTGCTATCCACGGGTCGGCGAGGCCTTCACGTGTTCCAGGCGGCAACCAGCCACGCAAGTTGGCCAACAGGCCCAGAAAAGGGGGTGTATTTGGTGATCGACTGGGGACCGCGTTAGCCCTTGCCATACTTGTGCTTGTGGGTGATGGGCGGGGGAAGCTTTTGGCCGATGTGTGTCAACGGGCGCTCTACCACGAACAGCGACCCACCATCTTCGCTAAACGACGCGTGCATGACCAACGAGTACGATTTGACGGTGACCGCTGGAGCCGTGTTCTGCACCGACCGACGAGCAACCATACGAGTGAGTGAGCAGGTGTGCGCGTGAGGGCTAAAAGAGCAATCGAAGGGACGGCACGCACATCGTCGATTTTGACGAACGAGATGGCCAACGGCGACACACACATCAGCCGCGAGGGGTCCGTAGGGTCAAACTGGGCAGAGGAGATGGGATGATCGATTTTGTGCCACTTCCTGCTTACGACGAACGGGGAGGGTGAGCGCTCGCTGTGTCGTTGGTGGGCCCGGGGGGGGTGGTCATGTTTCGCCGTACCGCGTGGCGTAGGCCATCGATTCGACGTCGAAGAAGAAGGGCTCGCCCAACTTGTTGTTGCCATACCTCACCCCGAATAGAAGGCTCGAGTTCTGCTGGAAGGCCAGCACCGTCACGCCAGTCGCGCCCACCGGCGCGATGACACCGCGGGACTTGAGCTCGATCTGTACCGCGTGGTGGACGCCATGCACGGTGAATGCGTGCCACGCGCAGAGGCTGTGGAGGTTGCGGGCCTTGAGGTCGGGTAAGGTACCTGGTCGCCAGACTTGTCGATCATGAACACGTCGACACTGCCGTCGGGCCGCGAGGCAGCGATCCACTTGTCGCCAGAGGTGGCCACACGGCCCGTCCAGGCCTGAGCAGGGCGAGTCCACTGCGCACGAATGGACGAGGCGAGAGGGAGGGCGGGGTGTGAAGGCGCATCAGCACACGATCTCGCGCGGGCGGAAATGAAAGTGGGGGGGGGGGAGCGCACGTCAGCGGGGCACGTGGCGACGACGGAGGGGGTGGGCATCATGTCGATCAGCTGCACGCCGCCCTTGTAATTGCCGGCCACCACATAGTCGTCTCCCGCCCACACGACCCTTTAAAGGGAGAGCGAGAGGGCCAAGTCGACGCGCACGGCGGTGAGAGTGGTGCCCCACGCCCGACTGGCTACGCGGCGGGTTGATTAATTGGGTGGAGGGATATTTACCATGAAGCGAGTTCGGCGTTGGGGATCGCGATCTTGGTGACCCTCACACCGGGGCCACGCTTGCTATGGAAGTCGTCTAATCGGAAGATCTTGACGGCCAGCGTGTCGGCCATGGCGATAAACTTACCGTTCGGCGACAGCGCGCAGCTGACGGTCCTCTCGCCAGTCTGCAAGGAACCGCCGGTTGGCGAATTAGCCGAAGGCCATGCGGTGAGAGAGAGAGAGAGAGGCGGTCGAGTTGGGTCTACGATGGGGTGGGAGAGGGAGCGGGAAGGGGAAGATGGGGGTAGGCCTTACCTTGACCTTCAGCTTGGCGAGAAGCTGCGGCATGTCGCCGATGGGAAGGGCCAGGCCGGAATGGCCCGGCATCTCCTTGCACCGGATGTCGAGGCTGCCTTCGAGCTCGCGACCGGCCCGCCACACCTCCAGCGTCGAGTTGCCGGCCATGTAGAGGAATCGGCGCTGGGCCGGGCTGAATGTCACGAGCGGGCGAGGCGGAAGGGGCGGGTACTGGTCGAGGTTCGGGTGCTTATCCGTCTGAATGATGGACGAAACCGGCAGCACGTGGAGGCCGCCGTCCACTCCGCCTGAGATTCAGAGCGAAAATGGGACATACAAGGTCAAGGTTGGCCTTGGGGGAGGGAGAAGATGGGGGCAGCGCGAACCAGAAGCGACGAGCTGAGTGGGCGTGATGCCCAAGGCAAACACGTCTCTCTTGTGGTGCCTGTACTTGCCGCCCAAGACCCACTCGTAGCCGGCCGGCCCTTGGGAAAGAAAGGAAAAGAAAAGAGAAAATGAGTTGAGAGAAGGACGAGGCAAGAACCAACCGACGCTCTCGGGAGGTGGTACCGTTGTTGGGGATGCGACGAATGCTAACCATGTTCGAGTCGGCTCCCGTGGCAATGACGTCGATCTCGGAGTCGGGCTGCTCAACGTAGGCCATCGCGAGAATGTCGGCGTCGTGGCTCTTGACGGAAAAGACCTCCGTGGTGGTGACCGGATCCCACACGGAGAGGACACCTCGCGAGTCGCCCGTGAGGATCGTCTCGTCCCTGATGGAGTTTTATTCGCGTGAACGGAGTGGTCGCGGCAGCCAACACGAGCAGAGCTCGATGAGCGAAGGGGGAGGGAATGGGGGTTGGGCTGCAAGGTGCACGTACGGGAGCACGGAAAGAGTCCAGATGTGGCAGATGCTGTGCACCTTGGCGAGCCTCATGCTGAGGATGCTCGCCTGAGAATCGAGCTTCCACTGCCGCACGTGGCTGTCGGCGCCGCCCGTGTACAGCGTGTCGCCCTCCTTGTTCCAGGCCACGCTCAGGTATCGCTCTGGAACGCGTCGAGGTAAGTCGAAAGTGAAAACAATAAAAACGGTCGATCCGCTGGTCCGCTGGGCAGCTTGGAGGGCACGTACTGAGGCCGACCTTGCTGAAGGCCTTCTTGAACTGGATGTCGCCGTAGGAGATATCAAAGAGACGCAGTCCGTTGTGCCTGCAGGGTCGATTGCGATACACCACACCGGACCGCCAAAGGAGTCCGTCGTTTGCTGTATGCGCAATGAAGCCACAGCGCCAAAAGAACGAAGTGCATGAGCACCTCACGTGCAAGCCGGGCGACTCTAGAATGGATTGGATTTGAAGAATGGGGAAACCTTTTGTCTGGAGGTTGTGAGATCCCATTCAACAATGTTGCCGCTGAAGCCGGAGGAGAAAAGACGGTCCTCTCCATTCATACGCGTCCACGCAAGAGACCTTACGCTTTCTTTGTTGAAGATAACCTGCGATCGAACGAATAAAAAAAAAATCAGATAAAATGCAATTAAATCACAGACAAAAATCTCATTTCTGAGATTGGCGAAGCGTACCCTTTCAGAATACCAAAGGCGCTTGTGCGGAGCGGCCCAAATCTCAATGTCTCCGTTGTGGCGCGCGATAGCCACGCGGCTAGCATCCGTCGAGAAAGCGAGGGCAACAATCGACGATGGCATGTAGCGCGCAAAACGGCAGCGATGTACGCTTATGGCCTTCGACATCTTCAATGACACACCCAAGGAGAACAGTCTGCAGTCAATCCCCAGTATCGCGAGGACGGGCGGCGGAGGGATGAATTGCAGCTCAGATGCGCCTGTCGATCTGTCCGTACGTCCGTCACCTTTGCGTTCTTTTTTATTTCCATTGCCTCCGTCGTCGACAGAAAAATCTTTCCCAGCCACCGCGGTCGTGGTGGTTGGGGCTGACCCACAACAGAGGAGGACGAGGGGAGATGGTTTGCCACTGGTGATGTATTGAAGCAAGGCCAAAGAGGGAGGTATTGAAACACAGATTGGTACAAGAAGGCGCTTAACCAGAGTGGGCCACAGCCTCGGTGACGAGCTTGCGGTCCTTCACGACCGTGCGGAACTGCTCGGGGACGGGGATCTCGACGATGTCGTCGTTGGGGTTGAGGCCGGGGAGGACGACGTTCATCTCGTCGGACTTGGAGGTCACGATCTCAGTCTCGAGGCTCTCAGCGGACAAGAAGACCTGGCAGCCCGAGGTCTTGTCGATGGCGACGGAGGGGACCTTGCCGGTGACCTGCACCTGAACGCTGGAGCAGTTGACTACCTCGGCCACGGAGATGGCGTTCTCGAAGACAAGACCGGTCTTCTTGCACGAGTCGAGCATGATCGAGTTGACCTTGCCCTTGATCTGGATGACGGAGTCGTGGCACTTGTAGATGTAGACGGTGTGCCTGGTCTCGGGGTTCTCGATGACGATGTTCTTGTTGCCGACTTGGTTCTCCTGCACGTCCCAAGAGAGGCGGGTTAAAACCAAGAACGGACAACACGTAGAGAGACGGGGAAGGGACAGGAAGAAGGAGGATCGTACAATCTTCCACTTCTGACCATCGAGCTCGAACTTGGGCGGGCCGAGCTTGGGCGCAGCGGCAGCGGCGGGCTTGCGGACGGGCGCGGCAGCGGGGACGGGGGCAGCCGACTTGTCCATGTTCTTGGTCTTCATGTCCTTGGTCACGTGCTTAAGACCTATCGACAAGAGGGACTGACGTGAGCGCCTCGTGTGGGTAGAGATCGCAAAGGCAAACATGCAGAACGCACCGGCAGTCTTGCCACCAGCCTGACGCTCCTTGACGGCGTTGATCTCAGCGAAGAGGGCAGCGTGGGCGCTGGCACCACCGCTGGCAGCGGCCGAGAGGTCGACAACGGGGGGAGGAGGGGGACCGGCAGCGGGGGGAGGGGGAGCACCGCCCGAGCTGGAGGGAGCGGGGGCAGCAGCGGGGGTGGCCACCTTCGACACATCACCACCCTGAAGGAGAAAAGGGGTGAGGAATTTGTGTGCTACTCGCCAATCGAATTGAGCCCAATTTTGAAAGCATAAAAACAGAGAATCACAGCGTACCTGGGGGTTCCAGGTGAGGTCGGTGGTGTGGTAGGTCTTGATGAAGGCGCGGAGCTCCTTGAGGAAGGTGTTCCAGGCAGTCACCCACGCGACCTGGGTCTTGCCCTCGGCCGACTCATCCTTGCGGTACTGCATAAGCAGCTTGTTCGAGTAGAACTCGGACGAAGCGCGGGCCTCATCGACGAAGGGGCCGGGAGTGGGGGGCTGTTGAAGGCGAGAAGAGCACGTGAGCAATCCATCTTTGAATGAATGAATGTTCGCAACAAAAGTGGACGAAAAAGAAGCGAAGGACGTACGCTGGCAACCCAACCGAGAGCGGTGATGCCCTCGCTGATGGTGGAGAGGTGGCCGAAGAACTTGCTGGGGCGGTTGGCGTCCCTGATGGCGACGATCTTGCCCATGAGGTCGGAGGTGGGCTTGAGCAGGTTACCGAAGGTGGCGGCGTCGGGCTTCTTGCTCTGCGAGGCCTTGTAGAGGAGGTCCCTCTGGGTCTGGATGGCCTGCTTGACCAGGTCGGCCTGCTGCTTGACCAAGGGGTCGATCTTGGCCGAGATGTTCACGTACTCGTCGATGTAAGTGGCGACAAGATTGTCGAATTCAGCCACAGCCTTGGTCACCTCACCCGAGGCAGCGGGAGCCGACGAAGCAGCACCAGCACCACCACCAGACTGAAGCTGCTTCTCGACCGACTCGAGGCGAGAGGCAACAGCCTCAAGCCTGCTCAGGAGCTGAGTGATCGCGGCGTCAGACATATTTTAGATGTGTGCTGTGAGATGATGTCTTGGTTGTGTGTGGCTTGGACAGACAAGACGACAAGTAGATTGTGGCTGGCGACCTACCCCCAAACCACCACTGGCGCGTGTGTCAACCAAAGCAACGCCTGGTTGTCGACGCGAACCAATTTGGCTAACTCCGGCACCCAATAGCGATAATGGTTACCAACAGCTCCGCGTATCCGGTAAAAATCAGGCCACGGGTAGAAAATCGAAGAAAGCTGGACAAATAGACGGAATACTTGCGGCTGACGTGTGCTCCACGAATTACTGCCCCTTTTTTCTGCCTTGCTTTTTTCTTTTCGTGTCGATCGGTGGATCCGAATTGTCGTTGATTGAGGCCCCCTCTAGATAAGATCCAGAAAATGTCCCTCCGCTCGCGCGCCCCCGCTATGCTGCCCACCAGGCTCGGTACCTCCGGTCGTCTGGGTGCCGCTGCCCGCCGTCTCAGTTCCGGTCAGCCGCAGGCCGCTCGTGATGTGGAGAAGCGTCTCCGACTGCCCGAGTATCTTCTCAATGTCCCCCCTACGCAGGTACGCTTGTCCACCACTGCGGGGGCATTTACAGTCTTGACGACGATCTCTCTATAACCCCCCAGTGCTTTTTATATATTTGCTAATCTTGCCATTACGACCAGGTCACTGCACTCCCCAACAAGTTCCGCGTTGCTTCCGAGCACAAGCACGGTGAGACCGCCACCGTGGGCGTGTGGATCGATGCCGGCAGCGTGTGGGAGACTGCCGAGAACAACGGCGTGGCCCATTTCCTCGAGCATCTGGCCTTCAAGGGCACCAAGAACCGCACCAAGGAGCAGATTGAGGTCGAGATCGAGAACATGGGCGGCCAGCTCAACGCCTACACGTCTCGCGAGCAGACTGTGTACCACGCTCACGTCTTCAAGAAGGACGTGCCCAAGGCGGTCGAGATTATCTCCGACATCATTCAGAACTCGAACCTCAAGGAGGCTGACGTTGAGCGCGAGCGTGGCGTCATCCTGAGGGAGATGGAAGAGGTGGAGAGCCAGACCGAGGAGGTCATTTTTGATCACCTCCACTCGATTGCCTTCCAGAACACCTCGCTGGGCTACACCATTCTCGGCCCGGAGAAGAACATCAAGAAGATCAACAGGGACGACCTCGTTTCCTACGTCAACAAGCACTACACCGCCCCCCGCATGGTTCTTTCGGCCGCCGGTGCTGTCGACCACGACGAGCTCGTCAAGCTGGCCGAGAAGCACTTCAGCGGTCTCTCCCCTGACGTCAACGTTGACTATGCCAACCGCGAGAAGCTCTTCGGTACCCCCTCGACTCATTTATTTCAATTGGACGGGGGGGAGTGTAGCAATTTGTTGCAATCTCTATGCCGAATAGGCTGAAAATTCTAACTCCACAAACACAGACTTCACCGGTTCGATGGTGCAGGTGAGGGACACCAGCATCCCCCTCGTCCACACCACGGTGGCCGCCAAGAGCGTTGGCTGGTCCGACCCCGACTACTTCACCTTCCTCGTGCTCCAGCAGCTCGTCGGCAGCTGGGACCGCTCGCTTGGCGGCGCCAAGAACCTGAGCTCGAACTTGGCCGAGACCTTTGCCACCGAGGAGCTGGCCCACAGCCTCATGTCCTTCAACACCTGCTACCACGAGACCGGTCTCTTCGGCACCTACTTCGTGGGCGAGATGGAGCGCACCAGCGATGCCATCTACGAGGTGCTGCGCGAGTGGGTGCGCATCGGCACTGGCGTCTCTGAGGTCGAGGTCGAGCGGGCCAAGAACAAGCTCAAGTCCACCTACCTCATGCAGCTCGACGGCACCCAGGCCGTCGCCGAGGACATCGGCCGGCAGCTGCTCACTCTCGGCCGCCGCATGCCCGCCGCCGAGGCCTTCATGAGGATCGACGCCATCAACGCCAAGAAGGTGCGCGAGGTTGCCTACACTTACCTCAACGACGTCGACGTCGCCGTCGCTGCCGTCGGATCCGTCGACTCTGGTCTCTTCCCCGACTACAACGTCCTCCGAGGCTGGACCTACTGGAACAGGCTCTAAGTGACGGTGTCACACGAGCCCTCCCCTCACACCCAGCTACTACCATTATACGACCGCAAGACCGCCTTCCCTCATCGCCTTTCAAACACAACGTCTCTACACCTTCTCTTTCTCTGCCACCGCCTGCTTTCGTCCACGAAGGTGGCAATAAACCTGTGTGGCCAAAACAAAGAGCGAAAAGGAAGGGAAAACACAACACCGGGCAGAGCATTCAGCGAACAGTGTGGCACAAAACGAAACACACACCGTCGACCAGACCGACGGAGGTGATGTGGACGTGTGGCAGCAACCTTTACGGCCAGCTGGTGCGCACGCACATCTTCGCCACACGCCTACGCCACAACGCCTATTATTATGCTCGATTTTTTATTTTATTCACCAATTTTAGTTAAAATACAACTCAGAACTTGTGCTCGTGTGCAGGGGCGCACGTTGCGGCCGCGGCAGCTCGGGGGTGGTCCGTTGCTGCCGGGTCCGGTGACCGAGTTTGTGAGCCTTCAGGGCGCGGTGTCCGTGCCTCCCACCCTGGTGGCAGTCTCCGCCGGCGACTGGCATTCGGCGGCCGTCGACGCTGATGGGCGCCTCTACTGCTGGGGCAACAACGCAGGTAGCGGCCCACCTCCTTTCGTTCTCAACCTTGGCGGTCATTTGCGCTCACGCTGGAGTGGCAGAGGGGCAGTGCGTCCAGGGGCCAGGGCGTGACGCCAAGGTGAGGCTGCCGCAGCAGGTGGGCGGCGATCTCAAGGACCGCGTCTTTGTGGATGTGGCCTGCGCCGGTCACTACACGCTGGCCCTCGCCCAGAACGGCGAGGTATACGTATGGGGCAGGCTCGACCACAACCGCCCCGCGACTCAGCCGATACTTCTACCACTGCGCCACATCGTCGCCATCAAGTGCGGGTGGGCGCATTCGGCCTGCATAGACAGCGAAGGGCGGGTAAGTACGAGTAGTCGAGTGGGCACAAGTTCACCCTCAACTCACCCAATTCCCACCACAGATGTACGTGTTTGGCGGTGGCGCGTTCGGGCGGCTGGGGCTGGGCCACAAGGACGATGTGGCCTACTACTTGCCCACGCTCTACGAGGCATCGTTGCGGCTCAAGGTCGCCAAGGTGCCTGCCTGCCTGGCTCGCACTCACCCAAGGCCCAAGCTTGCACCCAGCGGCCCAAACACTCACTGCCCACCTGGCGCCAACAGGTGGCCCTCGGCATGTCGTTTTCGCTGGTGTTGCTCCAGAACGGCGATCTGTACGCGTGTGGCTGCAACGCACGAGGCCAGCTCGGGTACCTTCCCCCCTCCCACTCAATGCCTCTTCTCTGTCTCACCGTCTCACGCGCGCCGCGGCTCCAAAGGATCGGCAAGTTCGGAGGAATGCAAGCATCGCCGGTGCAGGTCAACACGACCGGGCAAGACCGGATAGTGCAGGTGTTTGCTGGTTCCGATCATGCCGCCGCCATCACCGGTAGCGCTCTTAGGGCCCAGAGCGTGTGTGCGTGTGCGTGTGCGTTGCGGTGAGGGTTTTTGCTGATGGCGCGTCTGTCGCGCTTGGCAGCAAACGGCCGAGTGTTGACGTGGGGCGATAACAAGTACGGCATGCTGGGTCAAGGGGACCGCGAAAACTACCACACGCCTACCGTCGTCCAGGCCCTCGCCTCTTTCAAGATCGTCCACGTCGGCTGCGGCACTTCTCACACGGCCTTCGTCACGGGCAAGTGTCCTCCCAATGATTTATATTTTTTTGTATCATTATCATTATTATATTTTATCTAGTCTGTTTATTTACTTGATTTTGATGGTGATCAACAGATATGGGCAAGGTGTACGTGTGCGGCGGCGGGTCTGCCCTGGTGGATGGCATGAACCAAGGCACGGTGATCTCGACACCGCAGGAGCTCGCGGGCGTGCAGCACATCACTCAGGCTGTGGCCGGCGTCGAGCACACCATCCTCTTTGCCGGTGTGCCTTGCCACTCCCCCCACACATTCCCACATGACGATTGACCACACGCACACGTGTGATGACCGCAGGTCAGGCCAGGAACTCATCCCCGTTGGGCGTGGATTGGCTGAGCGCATTCAACAAGCCGGACACATACGCCGACGTCCGATTCGTCGTCGCCAGCGGCCAAACCTCGTTCCACGCCCACCGATGTACCCGTTCTCGTCCCACCACACGCTCTTTAAATTTTATTAATTTTATTTACTTATTTGTTTTTATTTTACAGGTGTGCTGGCGAGCTCTACGTTCTTCACGCACCTCTTCACACAATCGCAGAGCGAGATGACCGAGGCCCCGGCGGCCGTGACGGAGATCGAGCTCCCGAGCGGAGTCTCGGCGTCGTTCTTGGAGACACTGCTCCGCAGCTTCTACGGCGACCGGCAGCTCACCGCGCTCGAGCTCGTCGCCGGCCAGGGTGAGCTAGCCGCCCTCCAACGGATAATGGGCACGACGACGACAACGGCTACGACCGCAGCGACGGCATGCGAGACCGCGGCCACCGATGGCGAAGCGAAGGCGCCTTCGTGGAAGCGCAAGCTGCGGTCGTGGCTGTCCCGGCCAGGCGAGGAGAGGTCGCAGGTCACGCCGCCCGCCCAGCCGCCGGTGATTGCGTGGGCTCTCGACTGCCTCCTCCCGACCACGAGCGAAGCGACGACAGACGAGGCGGCAGAGGCGGCGGCCAAGGGGGAAGCCGATCAGCAGGAGGGGGAGGGCCATGGAACCGCCGCGGATGTCCTGGGGGCGCACATGCGACGAATGGTGGACAACCCCCTGTTCTCCGACGTCTCGTTTGTGATCGGTGGACGCGTCATCCGGGCCCACAAAGCCGTCCTGGTACCTCACTCAAGCCCAAGACCTCTGCGCTGCTTGTGTGTCGTGCGTCGTGTGACGAACGCGTTGGGGCGGTCAGGCGCTCCGGTGCAGTTACTTCGCGGCGATGTTCTCGGCGGGCATGCTCGAGAGCGGGCAGCGGGAGATCAACATGGACGGGAGCGATTGTACGTACGGGGTGTTCCGCCAGGTGATCGCCTACCTCTACACCAACGCCCTACTACCCGGCGTTGGAGGCGAGCACTCGCCCACTGTTGGCTGCGACGCCGACGTAGACGCCGACGAGGGCGATGGCTGGGACAAGCACGCCGATAAGGTGAAGCAGGCAACGAGCCGGGGGAAGGAGGAAGAGGGTGATGAAGCCGAGGTGGAGGAGGACAACGACGGGGAGGACGGGTTGACGTTGGACGACTACTTGCAGCTGATGAACGTGGCCGAGAGCTTCAACCTGCCCCACCTCAAATACCTGGCCGAGGAGCAGACCATCGCCGGCATCGCCTTCTCCACCGTGGCGCAGCTTCTCGACGCTGGTGCCCTACTCGCCTCCTCTCAGTGTGCCTACATACCTCCTGTGTTCACGAGCATGTGTGTGCGTGTGGGCGGGTGGGCGCAGCGGTGGTGCTTCGCGCGTCGTCGCTGGCCAAGAGCTGCTTCACGTTTCTGGCCCGCAACTGGAAGGCCATCAAACAGGACCGCCCTGAGGTCCTGGCCCATCTGGACGACGCCACCCAGCAAAAGATCGAGGACCACCTCCGCCGCACCTTCCGCCTTTGACGACAACCCCAGGAAAATGTGGTAAATGTTTTTTTTTTTGTCTGTGGTTGTTTTTTGTATTTAAATTGAATTTTATAAATTGGAGGAGACGGCGATGGGGAGGAGGGGCTCCGAAGGCAGACAGCCGAGGTGGGTGCGAGCGGAGGAGAGGAGGAAGGAGAGGACCACGAACTCGAGGTCGTAGAGGGCGTGCACCACGATCGTCAGCATCAGGCCATAGTGCAGGCACGCATACATCATCACGAACCCTGTTCCCGAGGCGGGCGTCAACCCGCCAGCAACGCCTTGTTTTGTGTGCGCGCGTGTGCGTTGTGCGCCGTACCGATGATCCAGGAGTTGGCCCAGCCCAGCAAGCCGCCGTACTTGTGCGCGTCTCTGAACCTGCATCATCATCGTCGCGAGGTGTGGGTTAGGCGGGTGGTGGGTGATGGCGGTGCGGTAATCGGTACCAGCCGTTTGCGGCCAGCATGCCGTACACGAACAGGCTGCGGCTCTCGTCGGAGAAGATATCCTCTGCGGTGATGTTCATCATTAATTTTATTTTTAAAATTAAAAATAAAAACACAAATACAAATTACAAATAAAAAGACACATACAAATACAAATAGTGGGGGACTCCTACCAAAGTGGCCCATTGTGAGGAGGTTGGTGCCGGGAACGATGAAGATCTCGTAGGCCAGCCTCGACACGTGCAGCGTAGCTACGCGCCCCGACCCACAACCGCCAGCCCAGTCAGTGACCGCACGCGGGGAAAAAGCTGCAACGGTGGTAGTGGTGGCGGAAGAGGAGGCACCGAGGGCGGAGAAGAGCAGGCCCAAGGCGCACGCGCCGACGACAGAGAGCACTTCCCTTCTGGTGAGCGCCTGGTTGGCCGGCCGGCGGACGATCGCAAGGACGAAAAGCCACACCACGTAGAACGCCAGAATGGCCAGCGATAGCATCACCCCTGCCCATCGCCACGCGCACGCGCACACAAGAGGCGTGGCGGAGGTTTGGCCGCCGGTGAATTGGTGGACCAATCACGCAGACGCGCGCGTGCGCGCACGCACCTTGGATGATGTAGTCGATGAGCACGATGGAGACCATGGCCGTGCATATGTACAGGAATCGGAACCCGCACTCTTCCAACAGGCCCTGCCCGCACACGCACGCACGAGCGCGAATCGGTCGTTTGCTCACGCTCACGCACGCGCACAGCAGGCGGTGATGGGGTGGTGGTACGGCGAGGATGCTGTTGGCGGCGCTCCAGAAGAGGATGGTCCGCCGTAGCGAGGCGGGCGGGGGGAACATCCAGTTGTAGGCCACGCACACCACCGCCGCGTAGGCGAACAGAAGCCAGAAGCGGCCCAGGTTGTACCTGTTGCGCGTGAAGAAATCAAAACACACACACACACACACACACACACACACACACACACACACACACACACAAAGGTGTGCGTCGCTGACGTCAGCATCATGCGACGACGCGTGGTGAGGAGAGGGCGTGGGGCGTGGGCGTGGCGTACCAGGTGAAGGGGAGGTAGAGGTAGGGGTAGTCGAAGAAGTCGGGGGCCACAAACTCGACGCAGCACCACACGATCAGGCCCAGCAGACAGCCCACGAGGTTGTTCGTGATGTGCTGCAAGAACTCCTGCACACCCACCCACCGCACGTTGCCATTTATAGTTATTAGTATATTTCTTTATTATTTTATTGTATTATTTTATTTTATTTATTGGTGTTTTGTGTTTGGGGCCGAACCAGCTTCGTTTGGACGAGGGATCGCTTGGCGGCAAAGGCGCTCACGAGGTGTGGGTACTTGCCCAGCCGCTCCAGCACCACTGAGCGCACGTCGCATCGCATTACATGGCATCACACGCCACACGGAAAGAGGTGGTCGCACACAGCGTGTGAGTTGTTGGAAGCTTGTCCGAGATGGGAGGGGGGAGGGGAGCGAGTACTCCGATTGGGCTTGAGGATGGTGGCCTCGATCTTCTTCAGCCGCTGCTTGTCCATCAGACGACCTGCACACCGACACGAGCGTGTCATGAGCGTGCGTGTCTTGTCATGTGTCGTGCGTCGTGTGTCGTTACCGAGGGAGGTGTTCTCGCTGAGGATGCGCAGGAGCTTGAGCTGCGGTTGCATGTGCCGCTCCACGTAGAGGGTCTTCCACTTGACCGAGTTGGAGAGGGGCGAGGGAATGACCAGCCGCTTGATGCCCTCCCACTTCTCCTTCTCCTCTTCTCCCTCTTCCTCCTCCTCCTCTTCCTCCTCTCCTTCGTCGTCGCCCTCCTCCTCCTCGCCTCCATTCTCGCCGCGCGTTGTGCCTGACTCCAGGTCCTCCTCCTCCTCCTCTGCCTGGACTCAGTCCCACACACACACGCCCGTCAGGCTTGCCTCGATCGAGAAAGAAAGGGGGGAGGAGGGAGGCAGTGACGCACGTTGAGCATGCGGTCGAGTCGAGGGTCGTCCAGCACCAG
>JANDJZ010000855.1:0-16105 GCA_027943245.1 Acanthamoeba sp. SK_2022b | reverse complement strand
CCGCCGGTGGTGGTAGCCCATGCGGAAGACCAGGACTACATGCAGGACAACCATCACGAAATCGGCATCAAGGAAATCTTGGTGGTCGAGATGTTGGGCGAGGGCTCCTTCTGCAACGTGTGGAAGGGCAAATGCCGTGGCAAGGAGGTCCTCATTCGCATTTTGAAGCTCCAATCCAATAACGTCAGCCACAAGGACATCAGCGAGCTGCGCGAGGAGGTCAAGCGGCTCAGGTATCCCCCCCCCCCCATTAGTCCCTACTTTTCCTTTGTCAAACGGGCTGGCCAACCCCCTCCCTCCCTCCCTGTCCTTCTCACCCTTCTCTCCCCTTGCTCGCGCCAGCAAAATTCGCAACCCGCACATCGTGCTGTTCATGGGTGCCTGCTTGGGTACGACAACCCATCGCCGTGTGCTCGTACTGCGACTGTCTGCACGCGTGCACCACCGCTCACAGCATCCTCGGCCGTGCGCTTCAGAACCGGGCTACCTGACGCTGGTGACTGAATACATGCCCTCCAACCTGGAGATCAAACTCCTGCGAGACCGCGACCGGAAGGACATCACGCCGTACCAGCGCCTCAAGATGGCCAAGGACGCCGCCCTCGGTACGCGTTGCACACCCACCACGCCTACGCCGCGCGTGCTGGTCTCACGCGAGGTCGATGTGTGGTGGCGCAGGCGTCCAGTGGCTGCACAAGATGCCCATGGTCCACATGAATCTCCATCTCTCCAACCTTCTGGTACACACATCGCGCGCACACACACACATACGCCCAACACCTTTCCCCGCTTGCACTGGCTTCGAGCCAGGTTGGGGTTCTGCTGCTCACTCCTCTCCGGCTCCTCGGGGTGCGTAGGTGGGCAACGATGGGATGGTCAAGATCGCCGATTTTGGATTCCTCAACATGCGCCGAAAGTGCGCGGGACGGAGAGACCTGGCCAGGTACATGCACGCGGGCACACAAAGACGCCATTCGCCCTCTCTCCTCCCACCTCTTCTCTCTTGTCGAATTGAAGCGTGGCCTAACGCGTCCATTTGCAGTTTTGTGTATATGGCCCCGGAGTTCCTGCGTGATGGGACAAAGAGCCAGAAGTGCGACGTCTATTCGTTCGCCTGCTGCCTTGCCGAGATCCTCACAGGTGTGCACTCCCTCCTCTTCCTGACCCGCTGCAGCTACCCTCCCCGACATGGGGCTTCCTTTGGGGTGCGCACGGGCGCACGCACGAGGCTCGAGTAACAAATGGCCGCCTGGCGTGCGTTATTGCAGGGGAGGAGGTGTTCAAATCGCTCAAGCGCGAGATCCTGTTGTCCAACCAGCCAGAGGTCGTGCTCTACGACAAAATAGTGATCCGAGGAACGCGACCCAAACTCTCGGTCGATCACGGTAGCCCTGCCCCCCTCCCCAAACCACCGCAACGACTCAATCTCGGAGGAGAAAGAGGAGGAGCTCACTGCGTGCTCCGACCACTCCTCCCGCTTCTGTTCCTTCTGTGCCAGTGCCGCCGCCATTGGCAGCGCTGATTCGACAGAGCTGGTCGCCCAAGCCCGAGGAAAGGCCCAATTTTGATGAGATCATCAACGTGCTTGATACTGCCATCATCGATGCCGTCATCAACGACAATGCTGGTGCGCTCACACCCGCCCGCCCCTTCACGCGGAGCGCTAACCCACCGCCGTCGGTGCCCCCAAACCAACATACAACCCCAGGTCGCGCGCTGTGGCGAAACAACTTCAGGGGGCGAACGAGAGTGACGTGGGAGGACTTTGTGGGCGCCCTGTGCGGCATGTTCATGATCCCCGTGCCGATCCTCCAAGATGACAAGAAGCTGGACGTGCACTGGCGCTGCCTCAAGGCCCTCCTCGTCAAGGGCGGCATCGACGATCCCGGTATTGCCCCTCCCTTTGCCACAGCCTAGCCGTCTGCTCACTCATGCTCGCCCCCCGCCCTCTCCACCTCAAATGCGCTCGTGCGGTACACGCGCGCAGATGGCAGGCTGATGCAGGGCAGCGGGATGGTCACGCTCGAAAGCTTCGGCAGCAACCTGGCGTGCTTCGGGCCTCTCATGAACCTGATGGGCGTGGCCTACCTGACGCGAGTACTCATCCGCCGCCACTGCCGCCCGCCTCCGCAGCTGGAAATGATCTCCCGTTCACAACTGCCCCCCCCCCGCCACCAGATACGGACCGTTGTGGAACTCGAGTGCTTCCATGGGTACATTACCCCAGAGATGGCCGAAGAGCGACTTGCCGGTGCGCAACCGCCCCTCCTTTATTGCTCCATCGTTGTCGCGCTTATGCGTGCTCGCTCGCTCGCTCATGTGTGTCGCCATCCGCGGGGGAAAACAGACCAGCAGCCGGGAACGTTTCTGCTTCGGCTCAGCTCGCACGCGGGCATCTTTACGGTGTCCGTGGTGACCCGGAAGGGGGTGGAGCACAAGCGCATTCTCTACAAGGCCACCAGCGACTTTGGTAAGCGACTCCCCCCCCCTCCTCTCCCTCATACCTGCCATCACCACCGCTACCAACCAAGCAAGCTGGCTAACGCTGCTGGGGCGCTGCTGCAGGGCCCGTGTACCTATACAACAGCTGTCCCTACCGAAGTCTCAACGACCTGTATACCTCCCAGTCTGCTGCTGTTCCCTCCTCCTTTCATTCGTTGTTTGGTTTGGTTTGGTTTGGTTTTTGACGTTATGTACACGTTACGTCGTTGGGGCCAGGTTGCGAGCGGAGAGGGCCACCTTCCAGCACCCGTTCTCCTCCTCGCGATACAAGAAGCTACTCGCGCTCGATGTGGACGCGGGCAGCGCCATGCCACGATTCAAGTCCGACTACCTCATCCCCAATGGCTGGGACCGCGACAGCGACCACTCATGAGTATTGCCGCGAGACCGCCCAACGCCGAGTCTGTTGCTGCCTCAGGTCTCTGCCCGGATCCGGCAGTTTTGCCCGCCTTTCTGTGCGGTTGGCGCGAAAATATTTTTGTCGACATATCGTGCGCCACCTTAAGGTGAGCCAAACGGTTGGTTATGGAGAGCTGGTGCTTGTGCCGCGCGATTTTCAATCCTCGCGAGGATCAGCTAGAATTAATTCGAGTCCAAGCCATCGCCCATGAACGGCTTTCTCGTACACTATGATGCGTCCGGATCGACCGGAAGGAAGCTACATTTGAAGGGAAGGAAGCTGGTCTCCTTCGGCAGGTACCCTTTCCGACGTGATGAATGAATGAATGAATGATCTTTTGCTGTTTCAGATGGTGATCGCATGCTGCTTCAATTTCTTTCTCAATTGCTTATGACCACTATGTACGTGCCAGCGATTCTCAATGTACGGTGGTACTGCGAACGCAAGGTTTCAAGCCCAAGCACGCCGTAATGAACGTCCAAAATGGCCACAAGGTATCCCTTACAAACTGAGGCTCGTGCTTGGGAGGGGGGGCTGGTATGAGGCGAAGTTCAACGCGCGAGCGAAGGACCTCAAAAATCATCGGGTCATACAATCGCCGGCTCTAAATTTCGCCTGCTTAGTGCTCGTCAATCAATGGATGGATCCCTGCTCGTGCAAATTTATAAAGCAGGCCCTCACGATTTCGGCACTGTGTTGAGCCTTCTCTTCTCTCTCCATCCTTTATGCCGAATCTGCGCGCAGCGGTCTCCATGAACCGTCTCTGTTCCTTTCTTGACTCTGGTGCAACACGTTTGTATGTGGTGTGTGTGATGTGTCATGCCCGCAGATATATCTGCAGAACTTGGATGAAGAGGGACGTATGGTGCTTGTGAATGATAAGCCGCTGTCGGGGGACGCGATGGAGATAACGCACGGCGACAAGATCAACTTCGAGAACTGCGTGGTGCTCGTCTACGAAACCGATCCCAACGCCACTCTGCCCGTACCCACCGACCCTTTCTCACTCCCCGATATTTCTCTCTCTCTCTCTCATTTACGCTTCGCGCTCTCCCCGTCTACTTCTATCGCGTGAGCTTCTGCTGATCTGTCGTATCTATCTGTCTCAACCTCACACGCCAGGAGGACGGCTCTGGCGCGAATGGCAACGGTATGGAGCCGTTGGATGGTACCCCCTCTTTCCTCACTCATTTCCTGTCTTTCCTCCTCTTTTCGTTGCGGGCGAGATGGGCGGGTGAGCACGGGAGGGGGGGAGGGCTCGCCTGCTCACGGCGGGCATTGAACGCGCAGAAGGGCTGGCGGGCGATCTCGGGGCTGGCGACGGCGAAGAGGACGAGGAGGGACTGGGCGAGGAGGGCATGGGCGAGGACGAGGGCGAGAGCGAGGAGGGCGAAGAGGACGAAGCGGGCGAGGGCAAGGAGGACGACGAGGAGGGCGAGGGGGAGGAGGACAGCATCGAAGACGACGGCAGCAAGCTCGACAGCATGGAGGGCATCGAAGAGCTGCAGAGCCGGAAGCGGAAGAGCGATTACCTCACGGATGCCGACGCCGACGCCGACGCCTCCGACACCAATCCCCACGGCGCCCACGACGACACCAAAGCCGACGGACTGAGTGCCGCCCTCAAGCTGCCCGTCAAAGACGAGGCCCAGCTCGAGGTGCCTTCCCCCCTCCCCACAGCCCTCCTCTCCTCCTTCTCCTCCACAGAACACGGCCTGGCCTCATTGGTCGTCGCCTCCCATCTAACCCCAAATCCAAATGCAGGAGGGAGCGGGAGCCGTGCCAGAGGACAACGGCCGTTTCAAGCACCTCACACTAGACCGCATCCTGAGCGAGGGCCTCGTGGGCGAGGGCACCACTGGCCACGTACGTGGACGAGATCTCCCCCCCCCCGCTCTTCTTCCTCGACTGGACATAGTAGGCGAGGGAACGGGGCTGAGGCTATCGTGCGTGCGCAGGTGGAAATTGTCAAGGACTCGACGGACGCGCTGTGCCTCCTGCTGCGCTTCCCAAATGCGCTGAGGAGCGAGAGGGGCAGACAACTCGCTGCCGGCATTCCCGAACTCTCGAGCGAGCTCGAGGAGGCCAGGAGGGCTGCCCGCCAGCGGGTACGGCCGCACCCCCCCCCCGCTCCTCCTTTCGCCGCTCACACTCGCGCATGACACGCGCGCACACACACATTCACTCATCCCGACCATGCCACCTGCGAGCAGGGTCTTCCACAGAAGCGGCTGAAGCAGGAGCCTACGCGCATGGGGGGAACGGTCATGCGACCCGGCGCTTCCCGTACCACAGCGACCCGACCCACTGCTGGCGCTCGCCCCACTTCTGGTACTGCCGCTCGCCCCTCGCCGGTGGCCCAATCAGCCGGCTGATTTTATGTGTGTGTGTGTGTGTGTGTGGGCCAATTTCCAGGCTCGCGAGTCCTACCCCCGAACAAACGCCTCACCGCCAATACCACCACCAAGACCAGTCAACACACCGGCAGGTGCGCACCTCGCCTTGTTGGCCACACACGACTCTGTCGAGCTGCTCACGCTAGTGTGCGTGTATGCGATGTGGTGTGACCTGTGGCAGGACCACGGCCAACTCGGCGGCTGCGGCGTTGAATGCGCGCCAGCGAGTAATCGTAGGGAAGAAGAAGGCTGCAGCGGCAGCTCTAAACGCACACAGGGCCGAGGAGGCGGCCATCAGCGAGGCCGACCAGGAGGAAGACGACAACTACGAGGACGAGGGCAACGCCGGGGCGAAGAAGAAGCACAACAACAACAAACTCAAGCCCAAGAAGGTCGGAAGCAAGAAGCAGCACATCAGCGCCAAGGGGACCCTGCTTTGGAGCGCCGAGAAGGTGCTCCGCGAGGAGAAAAAGCCCATGAAGGCCAGCGAGATCATCTCCAAGGGCCGCGAGAAAGGCACGTCACTATCTTGCCCCCCCCCCCTCCCTCCCTACACATTCGCGCGAATGAGGTTTGTCTAACCACAACCACAGCCTATATCGAGACGGATTCCAAAGGTGCGGCCAATTCGCTGGTGGGCCGTTTCAGTACATCGATAAGGCAGGACCCCAACAGCCCGTTCATCCGAGTTGCTTCGGCCACCTATGGGCTCAAGGAGTATGCCCACCTGTCGTCATACAAAAACTACGTCGAAACCAGCCCGGAGCAGTGAAGCCCCGGCCGGTTTTGGCTGGCTATTGTTGTTTTTCCCTCTTCCCTCTCGCGCCTTCATTCCGCCTTGTAACTCTTCTTCACTCTTGGCCCACATACAGTCTGACCATTATTGTTATTTGTTAGCAAAAACATATTATAAAAAACAAATCAAACGTTTCCTTTTGTAATGTTATGTGTAATGTTTTACGAGCCTCGTTTTAATTATGTTTGGTTTGAGACCGACAGCAGCCGCGGGGCAGGGCGTGTCGGTAAGCCTGATGTTGCGTTATTACAGAGGCAGAACAGCAATAGCAGCCTGCCAGGTGCTCCCTTACAGGTGACCAACGTCGTCATCGTCATCACTGTCGCTACTGTCCTGCTGGTCGCCTCGCCCGGAGCTCATGAAGTTATGTACACCACCACCCACTCTCGCGTACTCGAGTACCATTTCCTGCTCAAAATCATCGCCACTGCTCGAACTGCTATCGTCGGTGTAGTCATCCGAGTCTTCGCTCTCCTCGCCTTGGGTTAAAGGAAGGCCGCTCTGCGCCCCTCCTCCTTCGCTCTCCGTGCTCTGTTTTTTGCTGTCACCCACAGAGGGAGCGGTGTTGACTGCGTGGCCGGCACCCAGTTCTGTCCTGGTGTCCAGCTCCTTGTGGTAGTTGGCCAGCGTCGCAAAGATCTCATGAAAGTCGGGCCTGTCGTGCGGGTCGGTCGCAAAGCACCTCGCCATCAGCCCTCCCAGCACCGGGTCGCTGTTCTCCGGCGTCTGCACCAAAAACGCGTGAGTGACATGTTAAACGAAACACAATTTAGGCAAAGATGGGCTTACCGCGAGGCGCTTTCCTTCATTGACCACCAGCAACGCCACTTGCATGGCCGGCATGCTGCCCCAGGGCGTTTCGCGCGTAAGCAACTCCCACAGGAACACCTACCAAGCCAGCCGCCAAGGAGAGAAAGCCCACGCATATCAGGACTGCATTGGCGCCACCACTGCCTGCCGTGCACTGTGTGTGTGTGTGTGTGTGTACCCCGAAGGAGAAGGCGTCGGATTTTTCGTTGTATTCGTTGGTGGTGATGCTCTCGGGGCTCATCCACTTGATGGCCCCGATGTTGCTGCCCGCCGAGTCGGTGGTCATGGTGGTCGTCATCACCCGCGAGAGGCCGAGGTCGGATATCTTGCCCGTGTAGTCCTGCCCCACCAGCACATTCCGCGCTGTGTCCCCGCCCGTAGCCCTTAGCCTCCAAATAATAGATATAGAAATAGGATAATATAACAAATAACAAATAATAACTAATATTTTGCAATAAATAAACACAGCAGCTGGTCGCGGCGTTGGGCACAGGCAAGTGATACCTGCGATGTCCCTGTGGATAACCTGCAATGGGGAGGGAGTGGTGAGCGGTGGGCGGGGGCGGCGAGGTGGGGAGGGCCGTTGTGGCGGGCGCTTACCTTTTCCGAGTGCAGATGGAGAATGCCACAGGCGGCGTCGCGCGCCAGCTTGACCAGCGTCTTGAGGGGCACGTCCTCCTTCCGCTTGATGAGCAGATCGTACACGGACCCTGTGACCCACCGCCAACGCGCGAACACCGGTTATTACGTTTATAATAATAAATAAATAAATAAGTCTGTTTGGGGAAGAAAGGGAAGGGAGCGATGGGAGTACCGTTGGCGGCCCATTCGGAGACGAGGCAAAGCCGCCCGCCGAGGGTGACGGCGCCGAAGAAGCAGATGCAGTTCGGATGGTAGCCCAGCGCTGGTTAAGGCGGTCGGCGATGAGTACGGTTGGTGTGGGGGGCACCCGGGCGGGAGGGATGGGGGGGCTCACCTTGCATGAGGGAGGCCTCCTTCTTGAAAGCCTTGAGGAGGCGTTCGGTCTCCTCGCTTTCGGCCGACACGTCGACCCGGAGCTGCTTGAGCGCGCACTCCACGCCACGCCAACGGCCGCGGTACACGACCCCGAACCTGCCGTGGGCGAGCACGTGGTCCTCCCATTCGATGTCGGCCACGTTGAGCTCGCGGAACTCGAGGTCGGCGATGCTCCGCTTGGAGGCCTGCGCCTCGAGGCTCCGCTCGAGGGCGAGCTTCTCGCGCTCCTGCCGCAGCTTCTCCCACTCCCGCTCGATCTTCTCCCGCTCCTTCCTCCGCTTCTTGCGCGACTTCTTCGTTCCCTTCTTCTTGGACTTCTTCTTCGACTCCCTCGGCCGCTCCTCCTCCCGCGCGCCCGACGGATCGCCGCCCCCGCCCCCGCCCTCCACACTGACGCCGCCCCCGCCGACGGTTTCCCCAGTCGCTGGGGTTGTGGTCGAGGGGGGCGGGTGGTGCCCACCGCTGCCGCTGCTGCCACCCTCCCTGCCGCTGGCGGTGGTGGTGCTGTTGCTGCTGCTGCGAGCCGAGTCGGGGCCGAGGTTGCCCAGGCCGAGCGACGTCGAGGCGGCGGCGCGCAGCTGCTCCACGGTCTTGAGCAGCCGCTTGGCATGCCACTTGGTCATTGCAAAGTCGTTGATCAGGTCCTGGTGAGCGTGCGAGTGTGAGTGGGTGATTGAGTGCGTGCGTGCGTGCAACCAACACGACAAAAGTGAGGAAGGGAGCGGTGGGGAGGGACAGAGACCTTTTCCTGCATGTCGTGGAGGTCCTCGAGGAGGATCTCCTCCCCGGCAAAGGTGTGCCAGTACTTGGTGAGGTGGAGGTCCCGAAGCAGGGCGTACACTCGCTGGTCGCCGCCGCCGGAAGGTAAATCGCTGGCGCCCACCGTGCGGGCGCGCCCGCGCGGGGACGTCGACGTCTCGGACGAGGCCGACGAGAGCGACGGCTGCTGCTGCTGCGGCTGCTGCTGCTGGAAGTGGAGGTGGGGAGGCGGAGGAGGCGGGCGCCGTCGTTGGCTGTTGGAGTAGTCCGGCAAGAAATGGCCGCCGGAGGGCTCCGGGGCGAGAGAGGCGTGGGAAGTGAGGAGGGAAGGGCTCCAGCTCCTGCGCCACTCGTTGTTCCGCCGCTCCTGGGCCGCGGCAGCCACGGTGGACGACGAGCTCATGAGCGACAGCTCGCGCAGCTTGTGGCTGGCGCTGCCCCTCGCGTCGACGAGGCTGGCGTGGGCCTTGGTGCGACGCGATGATACACCGCCGATGCTCCCGCTGCCCACTGTGCTCAGCATGGTTGCGCGCGACCGCATTGCGCTAGCCGACGTGGTCGACGGCCGTCCGCTGGACAGGACCTCGTTGTCTTCGTAGTCGTCGTAGTCGTCGTCGTTGCTGTTGTCGCCATCGTCTACGCCGGCCAAGGCCGTCCTAGCAGAGGGCGTTCCGCGGGGATGGCCGACTCGGTCGGCGCTGAGCATCTCGCCGAGGGTGCAGCTGGCCGGCCGCATGTTACGCCGGTGCTGTGGCGAGAGGCTGCCCCACGGGTCATCGCGTTGGCGCTCCGCTGCCGCCAAGGAGGACAGCGCTTCCCGGCGAGAAGGGGCGCCTCCCTGCGAGCCGGGGCCTCGCTGAGAGGCGCGGCGGGGCGACGGAGGCGAGGTGGGACCATTCAGCCCGCGAGACGCCGGCGAGGAGGCTCGGGAGCTGCCGTCACGCGACACCCCGCTGCCGGACGCTGCACCGGCCGAGGAGGAGGGGGCCGACGATGCGTGTGAGTGGTAAACCTCGGGGGATGAGGATATCAGCGCGGCCAGAGTCGTCGAGTTGCCGTGCTGGCTGCCGCGCGTGAACTTGTTCACCACGCGCGCGAGCGATAAGGCGCTCTATTGTGTTGTGTTTGTTGTGTGTGTGTGTGTGTGTGTGTGTGTGTGTGTGTGTGTGTGTGTGTGTGTGTGTGTGTGTGTGTGGTGATATGAGGCTTATGGAATTGTCACACCACAGCAGCGCGGGAGCACCGTACCTGATGGGACGCGCCGTCGGCGTTGACTGAATGATCGGTGGACCCGCCGGGCGAGAAGAGCCGCATGGAGAGCCGCTTCTTCTTTGGCTTCTTCGTGACGGCGACGGTGGCCGGAGGCTCCTTCTTGACCGCCTCCACGTAGTGCGCCTCCCTTTCGTCGCCGCCACCGGCCTGCGCGACTGGTGGCGGCGGTGGTGGATGAGAAGGGAGGTGGGGCGCGTGCTGCTGTTGATGGTGGCTGTGATGATGTTGGTGGTGGTGGTGTTGATGGTGGCTCTTCTCGCGATGGTGGTGCGGCTGCTCCGGCTCCCTGGCGTGATGGTGGTGGTGATGGTGATGATGTTGGTGGCGGCGAGGCGAGGCCGGCGGGCCGTCGGCAACGCTATCGTCCTGCGCGAGAGGTGGAAGCGGGATGGGGTCTTCGGTGACGATGCCCCACAGGTAGTCGCCCGACGACGTGCGCTTTCTCTCCGCGGGAGGCGACTTGGCGAGCGCCAACGACCCTCCCGCGCCTTTGGCCGGCGGCTGTTTCTCGAAGCGACCCACGGCCCCTTCCCCGGACTCCTCCGAGTCCCTCTCCCCCTGCTGCTCATCCCCGCTCCTGCCCTGGTGGCCGCCGTCGGCGTCTGTGCTCTTTCGTCGCCTCACCTTGGGCGACAGGCCCGTCGAGACCCCAGACTGCCGCCTCTGCGGCTCTGCGTCGTGGGTGCCCAACTGCTGCTGCGGCGGGCGGCGGCGGCGGCTGGAAGGCTCTTCCCGTCCAATTGGTTCGCTCGCCACCTCGGCGTCGTTGTCGTCGTCGAGGTCGGGTCCGTTCCCTCTGGGCCTCCTGCTGCTGCCGGTGGCGGTTTGGGACCCGGGATCGAGCGAGGGCGAGGAAGAAGAGGAGGAAGCGAGAGGATCACTGCTCTCGTCCCATGTGTAGCAGAGCCCGACCTCGCTGATGGCGAAGAGATTGTCAAAGGAGGAGGAAGACGAGAAATCGGAAGAAGAGAACGAGCGGCTACGCTCACGGGCCGGGCTTTCTGGTCGTTTTGTCGGGTTAGATGAGGAGCTGGTGAAGGCCGCTTTCGTTGGCGTTGGCAGGCTCGAATCATCCGCCGATCGAGTCCCCCCGGGGTAGCCATACACCGAATGTCGCCATCTAGCAATGTTTTTCTTGCCTTTCTTTAAGGTACCGTAGCCGCCGCCACTATCTAGAGCTGTCTCGGCTCTCTTACGACCGTTCTTTTCCTCTTTCCTGTCGAGTTCGTCGTTGCTGTCGCGCTGTTGCAAGGGCGCGGCCTTCCGTTCGCGGCTGGTCCGCCTAAATGCCAGCAACTTGGACATGGCTTCTGATCTGGGGCGAGGGTTCCAGGCCCTTTCAAACCCTCCTACTCATCAGACACTGCCCTCCCCTCCTGGCAGAGAGGGTCGGTTGTCGATTAGCCGATTTTTGGATCCAACAATCGGAAAAACCAACCCTTGGCACCCTTGCGTGGACAGGGAAATGCAAGGAAAAAAAGGAAAATCTTGGAGAGAAAATCGTCCAGATCCACGAGGGCGAAGACAACCACCCAAGGGATGACGATCGTCAGAACCACACATCGGTCGCCCACCGGCCCTGCTCGTGGAGACGCGCCACATAAGCCTCTGCGCTTTCCTTGTCGTTGTCGGCGCCGAGCTTCTCCGCCACAATGTCCACCACGGCCGCACGAACTGCCGGGGCCATCTGCGCCGCATCACTACCCAGCATCCCACGCAAGGTCAGTCGCTTCCCCGCACCCACTCGCAAACAAAAATAAAATAATGAAATAGAGCAGAGGCAATATTACAAATAAAAAGAATTAAAATAGAAATATGCAAATAAAATAAATAGAAGAGTACCCGCAGATGTAAAAGTGGGCCTTCTTCTCTTCGAGAAGAGTCCACACGAGGTCCTTGTGCTCGCGCAGCCTGTCCTGCACGTAGACCTGCAGATCACACAATCCGCCACGACCACACAGACACTCAGCAGCCGTTCGGGTGGTGGTGGTGGTGGTGGTGGTGGTGGTGGTGGTGGTGGAGGCTGTGGCTGTTACCTTCTCGGTTTGCTCCCTCGAGAAGGCGACGAGGACTGAGGTGAGGTGCCCAGAGGCGACGGCCGTGTTGAGCTCCTCCTCGTACAAAAAGTCCTTGCTCCGCTCTCTGCACCCGAAGAAGAGAACGGTCTCGCCCCTCGCCCCCGTAGCCTCCTCCTTCAGATGCTTCCGCTGCACAGAGACCACCACGACCACGACCACCCCCCGCCGGTCAACTCCCAACTCCACGCAACGCAGGAACGCCTCGAGGGGGCTGGTCGAGGAGGGGAGAGCCAGCCGAGCGCGTACGTGGTGGATGAAGCCGCGGAAGGGAGCGATGCCGGTGCCGGGCCCGACCATGATGAGCGGCGTGCTGACCGACCTGGGGAGGCGGAACTGCGATTTGCGGACGAACAAAGGCACCGTCGGCCTCTCCCCCTCCTGCCCCTCACCGTCTGCTCCCCCCCCCCACAAAACAAACCGCCACCGCACGAGGCGTCAGCTCTTCCTCGATAGGGGCTGTCGCGAGAAGGGGTGGATGGATGGGGAGGGGAGGGGAGGCTGTACCAGGGAGGAGGCGGAGGAAGTGGGTGGAGCAGACGCCGTGGTGGAGGCGCCCCGTGCGGGTGGTGAAGCGGGTGACGACGCAGGTGATGTGCAGCCGGCCCGGGTGCTCCAGGGGCGAGGACGAGATGGAGTAGTAGCGGGGCGCCAGGGCGGGCAGCAGCTCGAGCAGGTGGCCCACGGGCACCTCGACCGACGGCAGCGCCTCCAGCACCTCGCCGATCGTTCTGGCGCCAACAGTTGAGGGGAATGCTGACGTCAGCAGGGCGCACACGCATACATCATGGCCCGAGCGAGGATTGGAGTAGGGTTGGGGGTTGGGAGAGCGCACCTGCGGTCCTCCTTGATCCACTGGGCGTACTGGAGGTGCGGCTCCAGCGTAGGCTGGCCGCTGCCAGAGAGGTCTTTGAGGATGGCGCTGTCCTCGTCGCTGCGCGCGTATTGGACGAGGGCGTGCAGCAGGGACTTGCGCGGGGGCGTGGTGATGTCCACCAGCTCCGACAGCGCCTACGCTCCTCCCACCACGCACACCGCATCACGTCGTCAGCCAAAGGCAGTGGCTCTCGCGTCGTGTGAAGCGGCCGAGAGGAGGAGGCCTTGTTCGTAGGGTTTGGGGAGGGCGCACCTGGCGCAGGGTGACAGGCCCCATCGTGTATCCGCTCTTCTTGGCCGAACTGCCAGCCGCCACGGGGGCCAGAGCCACCAAACGATCGAGATCCGCCTCCACGCCCAGGCGCCTGCCAACACGGAAGCACACGCACACGCACACGCACACGCACACGCACACGCACACGCACACGCACACGCACACGCACACGCACACGCACACGCACACGCACACGCACACGCAGGGGTCAGCCGCCCATCCGTAAGGGAGGTCGATGGGGGGGGGGGGAATAGTTACGCGGCGAGGGCGAGGACGAGCTCGGGATCGTTGTTGGGGTAGATGCCCACGTGGTCACCGGGCTCGTAGGTGATGGCGTCGGGAACGGCGATCTCGATGTGCCGGCACGAACGCTCGGACGTCGAACCGTGCAGCTCCCTGTTCACCACCACCTCGCAGATCAAGGGGTTCTTCAAATCGTGCACCGCCCTGGTTGCACAGAAGCAGCACCAAGCACGCGTGAGAAGAGAGCGGCGTTCGCGCGCTGCTGCAGATGATTGAGAGGGGGGGGGACAGGTCGAGCGCGGCGTCCTCGATTGTGAATGGGAGATCGCACCCCAGCTTACGAGTGCCGACGGCGTGTCCCGTCTCCTTGAGGCGCTGAAGAGCTTGCTTTCCCTCCTCGCTGGCGTGGTCCACGTACACCAGCGTATTGCGCGCCTTCCTGCAATCGTCCCGAGCCGCCACCGCCATCGAGAGCGGTCCCGTCAGCGGAGAGGGGAGGGAGGGGCTGGCAGGCGTGGCGCACGTACACGTCGTAGGACTCGGCTTCTTGGACGGCGCCCTCGAAGGGCAGGCCGTGGAGGCGGCAGAGGGGACCCCAGAGGCCCTTCTTCCAGCGGGCAAAGTCCTCCTCGAGGGACGAGTCGTCGTCGCCCTCGCCCCGCTCGTAGAACCGCTGCGCCGAGAGCTCCTCCATCCGGCGGTCGATGGCCCGCCCGACGGCGTTGTAGAGCTCGTAGGTCCGATTGCCCAGCCTGGCGAGGGGCAGGGGTCGGCGTTGGTGGGCGCGCACGAAGCGAACAGTAGAGGATCGTCGGCAAGAGGGGCAAGAGGGCATACCCAAAGACCGTGAAGTTGACGCGCTCGAGGAGGCCGGCATCGTGGTCTTCGCTCATGAGCCACGAGTAGAAGTCCTTGGCGTTGTCCGTCGGCTCGCCCTCGCCATAGGTGGCGACCACGAACAGCACCGTCTTCTCTTCGGGCAGATCCTCCTGCAGGGGCGGCACAGAGGGCGTCATGGCCTCGATGAGCTCATCTCTGACCAAGACGACGAGTGCGCGCGATGCAGGCTGTGGGTGGGAGGTAGAGCACGCACGGCGGTGAAGTCCTCAAGGTCGGTGGTGCGAGGGGCAAAGCCGTGCTTGCGGGCCTCGTCGGCCAGCTGGGAGGCGAAGTCTTCTGCGGTGCCGGTCTGGGAGCCCCACAGGATGCGCAGGGGAACGCCCTTCTCCTCCACAACCGGTGCCTCTTTCCCTTTCTGTAAGCAGGAGGAGCCGAGGAGTGGTGCGGTTGAGTCATCCATGGCAGGCGCAAATGCCAAATTATAACAGTAATCACCACGATGCTGAGAAAGAGGTGTCAGGGCAGCAGCCACCTACCTTGACCGGCGCAACTGATGTCTTGCTCGTAGTGGCATCATTTGTCTTTTTGGTGGCGGCTGTGGATGATGAAGGAGGGGGGCTAGGAGAGGAGAAGAAGAATTTGTAGAACGCAGCCGCAACCACACAAGCGACGATGGCCACGATGACGGTAAAGCTGAAGTCTTCATTCTCCGGGGCAGCGGTGGGCGCTTCAATGTCCGGTTCCATCTTTGATTTTCTTTGTCTTGCGGGGGCTCCCGAGTGATGCTGTGCGCTCGCGAGGCTCAGTGGGGCGGAAGGTGAACGAGGCAGGCCTGCAGCGGAAGCAGACGTTCCCGGCGGAAGACAAGACGTGGCCACCCGGCAAGCAAAGAAAACACGGCAAAGAAATGCTCCGCCTTCCCCTTTTCCACCACTCGCTCGTTACCTCGTTGCGCTGCGCCACACTTACTACACGCTGCTGCAACAGCCAGTTACGGTCGGTGTGGTGAGCGTTGTTCTTGGATCATGACTCCCCCCCCCCCTTCTTCCTTCTCGATTTGCAAGAGTGGTGTGGTGGTGCCAAGACAGGCCTTGGGAAAGAAAAAAGTTTACAGAAGCAGCAAAGGGGGGCAGGGCCTCGTTAGGGGGTTGTGTGTTCGGGAAGGGAGGGGTGGGTTGTGGGCCCCTTCTTCACTCGGAGGACTGGTGGGGCGGTCGGTAGGGCGACGATGACAGGGCAGAGGAGGCGGAGGGGGGAGATGTGGCGACGTCTTGGAGGTTGGAGTGGAGCGAGAAGCTCTCCGTCGACGCGGGGGAGGCCATGGCCGCCTTCTCCTTGCTCGCCGATCGCTTGCCGTTGCCGGCGGGCGACTCGGAGGAGAGGGCCGACGACGATCGGCGGAGCGAGGTGCCGGGGCTGGCCGTGGTGGACAGCGACGACGACGACGACGTGAGATCGGGCTTCTTTCGACCGCCGCCCCCGCGGATGGGCTTGATGATGCGCGCGCCGCCGCTGTTGCCGTTTCCGATCGACGACGACCTCCCGCGACTCTGCGCTCGCGCTTGCGCTGCGCAACGACGACAAAAGCGAGCGGGTGAGCGCCAGCCGGAGCGCATATGTGAGGGACTGGGTGGCAGCGGCTGGGAGGCGGGGGGGGCTACCTTGATCGAGCTTGGCCTTGAGCTCGTCGACCAGCTGCTTGTACTTGGACACCTGCGTCCCGTGGCTGGCATTTCGTTCATCAGCCGAAATGCGTCGTTAAAGAGATTAGAGGAAAGGTGGCGCACTTCTCAGACTGCTGCTGCAGCTTCTCCTGGGGCGCGGCGAGCAGGGCCTCGAGGCCGC
>JANDJZ010000854.1:0-20889 GCA_027943245.1 Acanthamoeba sp. SK_2022b | reverse complement strand
ATCGCTTTATTGCACAAGGAGAGAGGCTCTCTCTCTCTCTCTCTTAGTTACAGGTGGTTTGTGGAATGGCCATGGCGGAGTAGTGCGCCAGGTGTTTTCGGATGATGGGCAGCGAGTAGGGCTTGGCGATGATGGTGTTCATCCCATGGCTGAGACACTTGGCCTCTATGTTCACGTCCGTCGTTGCGCTCACCCCTACGTAAACAGTCAGCCATCAAGAAGAAAAAGCTCGCAGTCAGTGCCACACGAGCGTTCGCCCTAGGCTAGTACAATAACGGCAGCTAGTACCGATGATGGGGATCCTCTGCGCGTAGGGTTCGTCCATGCGACGAATGGCCGCCGAGCAGTCAAACCCCTGCCCAGCGACCAAGAAAGCGCGGCGTGAGTAGAGGGCGTGCAAGTTAACTTAGGCACACAACTCACGTTCATCCTCGGCATCTGGATGTCCATCAGGATAACCGAGTAGCCACGTATGCCCTTCAATCCGAGTAGCTCCAGAGCCTCCACACCATCATCCGCCACATCGGACTAAGTTCACGCAAGCACGACGGATAAGAGGCTGGGTATCTCTCCTCATGCAAAAGAGGGGCACCTCGTAGCCTTGCTTTTGCAAGATGTTCCTGATCAGGTTCTGGTTCATGTGGTTGTCCTGTCCAACCAAAGTCCTGTCCGTTACACACAAGCCACAAGCGTGGTATCCGCTCAAAGCGAAGGAGGCTTGTGCGCACTTCAACCACCAGTATACGGGGCCGCCGGACTTCCGCTGGGGCGCTGGTGGTGGCAGGCGGCCGACCATCGAAGGAACGGCTCGGTGGCTCAGATGGCGGTTGTTCACTGGCGAGGAGCTCCGCCGCCCGACTAGTCGCGCTCTCCCCCACAACCGAGTCGAAGGCGGTGGGTGCGGATAGACCCGGACTGGGGTGCTCGGCCTGGAATGGAGGCTGTCGCCTGATCTCATCTCCCTCGGGCAGAGGAGACTTGCCGTCGCCCAGCGTTTGCTTCTGCGGTGGCAGGTGCTTGCTAGCCTTCATCTCCTTCTTCGGATCCTTCTTCTTCGCCATCATGTCGAGCATCACGTTGCGCTTGTCGAGAGCCGGGGATCCCGACGTGGTGAACACGTAGGAGCTGAGGAAGTTGGTAAGCCCCTCGGGGTACTCGTTCACCACCACCAAGCTGAACCGGTCCCGGACGGCGCTCGGCTCCCGCATGCCCCTCGCCGCCCTGGTTCGTCCCCGTTGGTAGCCTTCGTCTATGTCCTGCTCCTCAATCTCGCCGCTTCTTTCGCCCGTCTGTTCCGCGCAGGCCTCCATAAGCTCCTCCTTCTCCTCCTCAGACTCGCCGTCGATGCTATCGTAGATCGATGGCTCCTGCTGTCGCTGACCGTTCGGTTGCATGTCTTCCTCCTCTTCTTCATTCGCCGCCGTGGTTCCGTCTTCCTGTACAAACAACTGCAGCAGCTTTCGATATACGGTCGACGCCCGGCACACGTTGTCGCATCGCTTCATGGTTTCCGCCTCGACGTCGAACATCACAAACACCCGCGGCAGATGGGTGGCCTTCTGCTCGCTCGTCCGCGCATCCTGGCCCATGTGCTCTTCCCGGTTGGTCCTGTCGGCGCCCACCTCCGGCGTCGCCGCACGGGCCTCCCAGTCCCGCTCCTCGAGCAGCGCCTCGCGGACCTCGTTGACCGTGGTGAGGTGCCGGACCTGGTTGCCGGAGCAGTGCTCGAGCACGTCCAGTAGTACTCGACAGTTGTTGTGAAGGCCCACCTCGGGGCTGGGCGAGGCCTCGTGCGGCTCTGGAGCGGTGGGAGACGATGCGAAGGAGAAGTAGTTGGCGAGCGCCAGGGAGCGGCTGCCGGCCGCGGCTCGGTGCTGGGGCGGAGAGGCGGAAGGTTTGGTAGTTGAATTGAGGCGCAGCGTGTGTCGGAGCAGGGACGGGGTGAGCTTTGGCGAGATTACGAAGATGCGATACCACACCGCCGGCTCGTACTCTGTGCGCAGCTGGAGGGTTGCCCAGAACGTGCTGCCAGGGCCGTGGCCAGCCTGAGCCGGTCTTTTGGTGGTTTCTGACACGCAACCGCAGTCGCCGCCCATCAACCGGGCCAGCTTCTTGCAGATGGCCAGACCCAGGCCTGTGGAATGTGAGATGATGGGCTCAAGGTGCGCGTTTCGTACGGTGCGATTGGGGGGGGGGGCAGTCTCACCAGTGCCGCCATATCTGCGAGAGATAGACGAGTCGGCCTGCACGAACTTGGAGAAGATCTGCTTCTGCATCTCCCACGGCACGCCTAACACAAAGCGGGTCGGCCAACCAGGCAAAGGGCCACTGGCTGGTTTGTGCGTACCGATTCCAGTGTCTTCCACGGACAGCTTGAGGAACACGGAGTTGCTGCTGCTCATTCCCATGGTATAGTTTGTGTCCGGTTCCAGGCTATCCCTTCTCGTGATGTGCGGTGCATTGCTGGGCCCGAGAGGTGAGCGGTGTGGTGGAGGAGGCAGTACCAGTGGAGGAGTGCGGCGTACTCTTCATGTTCGGTCTGGACCTCGACGCTGATGCCAATGTAGCCCTCGTGCGTGAACTTGACGGCGTTGCTCAGAAAGTTGAAAACGATTTGCGACAACCGCAGCGAGTCACCGAATAGGATTCTGATAGCGGGCCGCGTTGTGTTAGCCTGCGTGACGTTGGTGAAAGAGGACAGTGTTGGAGCGTACTTAGGAACCATCGGACTGACTCGTGCCGTGATCTGCAGGTTCTTGTCAAGCGCCGCTGGACGCATGAGATTGACGGCTGTGGTGAGGATCTCACCGACGTCGACCAGCGACGTTTCCTAGATCGCGGGGAGGGGGAGAGAGTGAAGTGATGCGCGCCGATCGGGACCATTCCCAAGTCGCTGGTACCATTTGCATTCTCCCTTGGGCAATCTTGGCAAAGTCGAGCAGATCGTTGACATGCGCCAGGAGCAGTTTTGACGATCTGCCAAGATGGAAAGCTACTTAGTGGTGATTTAGATGGTAACCCTAGAGGACAGGCACACCGCTGTATGTTGAGAGTGAACTCCCGTTGCTCAGACGTAAGATGAGTCTCGAGCATGAGGCTGTTGAACCCAATGATCCCGTTGATTGGCGTACGAATCTCATGCGACACCTGCATTGATGCACAGTTGTCCATACAATGGATCAGTTGGTCGCACGGAGCGCTGCTTCGTTGCCAAGCCGAGGATAATACAGTTCCAAGGAAGGTATCCTTGTCCGAGTTCTCCCTCTCTAGCTTCTTCCTGACCGATATGTCGACTTCATTGGCGAGGTACGCATCTTCGCCTACAGGTGACACGGCCCCTAGAATCAGGATCCGCCCATCAAACTACAAAGCTGGCGAATCGTGGGCGTACCTGTGACAGGGTCCTTGACTGCACGAACAGCAACCGAGTGCCAGGTCTTGCCGTGTGTACTCCAGACCAACACTTCACGCTCAAACACCTGGCCAGTTTCGGTGGCGCGCATGCATTCAGCAAGATCCTCCATGTTCACGAAGCGCTCGTCGAATCGAAGCATCTTCCTGGATTTCTCCGTTCCGCTATCTTCGGGTGTTTGCCCCTTGAGCTCCTCGGTCCACCGGTCCATGTTCTCCTGCCTCCATTTGGCTTCCCCTTGCGGCGACAGCTGGTGATCCGAAAGCGATGCGGGGTTCTGAAGGGGAGGAAGCAGGCCGTGAGCGCTTGCGCTGCGCTGGCGAGAGCAGATATGTGCCTGGTACAGAGGAGTAAAGTCCTTCCGTGAATAGACAGACACCATTGTGTAGGTGTGGCGCATCGCTTCCACCTGCATGATGCAAATGCATGAGAAGCAGATGTAAAGGCTCTCCAGGTTCCTGGAGGTGGCCTGTGCATACCGCGCGGATCTCATGGGGAGCGAACTTTTCGTCATCTACCGCCGTCACTAAGCACGCCAATCTTCCGCAAGCGCTTGAGCGAGCGTTTCCGCCTGGGTATATGTGAGATCATCACCCCAATAAGCCGAGCCACTGACGAGGTTATTGAAGTGCATCGAACGTGTGCGCCAGCGAATGGGAGCACCTTCAGCCAGATGTTGGTTCTTGACGTCGTCCCGGACAAAGATACCGGAGCAGACGGCCCGAACGGATCGCGGCTGCTTGGTAGGGAGTGGGTAGAAGGTCCATCGCTCCTCGACGTGATGGCCGAGCTTGAACTCGCGCAGGTAAAAGTCAAGTCGCACCTGCAAGTTGGTTGGCACCTCTCTGCTCTGCCGCTGACTAAAGGCAGAACGTACCTTGGTAGATTCAGACATGTCACTGGCCCAGTCACGAGCCAACAGCTCGGTGAGGGACTCGGCACTCCACAGCTGCACGGAATATACGCCAGGCATTCAGAACAGTTGTGCTGAACTGGGCATAGCGGGAACAATACCTTCAGGCCAGCGGTGTTGCACCAGTGCATCTCTCGCTTGCTTACGTCAAAGATCCACACGGGCACGTTGAGAAGATTAAATATCTCGAAGTCCTGCACCCCATAGGGTCGAGCACGCGAAGAATCAAAGAAGGGCGGAACGGCGAAGAATTCCTGGCTGCCGTCCCCCATCGTAAAGCTCTTAAGCCAACCTGGCCAAATCGATTGAAACACCCGCCCGTGGTGCAGCTCTGTTCGTTGTCTTGGTGCGAGACGGAGAAAACCTCCACGGTGACATCCGGCCTCCGAAAAGGCAAGAGCTCCTTTCTGGGCCGAAACGCTCTGATCCCGTTGCCCTTCCCGGGAAACGCTTTCCTCGCGCCGCTGAAGGGCCTGTAGCTACTGGTGTTGTGAAATTTCTGGCGCTAACTGTTGGCGCCACTGGGAGCGCTAGGGTTCAGGCGCGGTCCGCCAATACCTTTCGTGCCAACTGTCATGCCGTTTTTCCAGCGAAGGCCAACCGATTCTGCCAGACGAGGCAACAGCGCAGACACTGTCGGCAGCCTTTTGCCTGCGTGGCACGGTGCAAAGAGAGCTCGCCGCAAGAGCGCCACATAACCATAAATCCCTGCCTTCTCCTGTCTCAGCATGATCGACCTTCTTCTATCGATCCCACTGTGGGTACCCCTGTTGATCTTGGTACCGCCCCTCGAGTTAAATTCGTGCCTCTACACGATTTTGCACATTTTTTTCTCACAAAAAAAAAAAATCATGCCTTGTTGCGTGCGCGAAGATCGTGGCAGGGGTGACTCTGTTTTATCGCTACCTTCCTGAGAGAAGCGTGTTGTGGTATAAGAATGAAAACATGTACATCGATGCCCGCACGAACGAGAGGAAGTCTTTCCCTCCTCTCTCGGCCGAGCCCGCTGTGTACCTCTCGCTCGTGGTGCCCGCCTACAACGAGGAGAAGCGCATGCCGACAATGCTAGACGAAACTCTTGCCTACTTGCAGGAGAGGAGCGCCGAAGATCCGCAGTTCACTTACGAAATCGTCGTCGTTGATGATGGATCGCGTGACAAGACAACTGACGTAGCGCTCAACTACGCCAAGCAACACAAGCTTGATACGGTCCGTGTTCTGAAGCTCGCCAAGAACAGGGGCAAGGGAGGCGCCGTTCGCAGGGTATACTGTCTCTTCCGCCTCTGGCCCGAACATCTCACCGCTGCCAACTCAATCAGTCTCACGCGTGTCTGCGATGAATAGGGCATGCTTGTCGCCAGAGGAAGGTATGCGTTGATGGTAGACGCCGATGGCGCCACCAAGTTTGCAGACCTTGAAAGGCTCGAGAAGCGTCTCCTCCAGGTACATTCGTACACACTCTGCATGCTGACTTCTGACCTTCAATGGATCAGCTCACTCATTTGCCTTGGCTCTTTGCCAGGCTGAGAGAAATGGACTCGGCGTGGCCGTGGGTTCCCGCCATCACTTGCAGGAGAAGAGCGAGGCCGTTGCGCAGGTACCATGCAGGTCTTTTATCTTGGGTGTCTCGAGTGGCGATGGAAACTTACCTCCCTACTGGAAATAGAGGACCTTCTTGAGGAAGACCCTGGGAGCAACGTTCCATATGTTGGTTACCTTCTGCGTGGCTAATGTGCACGACACCCAGTGCGGTTTTAAGCTCTTCACTCGCAAGAGCGCTCAGCTCCTCTTCTCCAACCTCCACATAGGTATACCGCCCTCCCCACACGCTTTGCGTCCGCATTTACACAAGCATGGCTTCGCTGGGCTAATGCGTTCATTCCACTGGACGACGACAGAGAGGTGGGCTTTTGACGTCGAACTGCTGTTCCTCGCCCAGCAACTGGACATGCCGATTGAGGAGGTGTGCACCCTGAACACGTGCTACAGCCACAGCCATGATTGTCTGTCCTCACTATTTTGTTCCAATTAATACAGGTGCCCGTCAACTGGCAGGAGATCGCCGGTTCCACGCTGAACCCTCTCACCGCGTCCATCCAGATGGCCAAGGATATCTTCTACATCAGGAGCCTCTACCTCCTCGGATACTGGAAGATCGACAAATGATTGACGCTCTGATCACCAGCAATCCCTCTCCACCACAAACCCCTATACATAAGCGGCGCCATCTCTTTCACTCCCCTCTTCCTTCTCCGTTTAGTTAAACTCGCCGCCTCCCGCACAAGAATGAAGATTTCTTCCTTCGTGTTCCTTCTTGGGGTTCTTGTGGTTGTGCCCGCGCTGTCCGCAAAAATCAGCCAAGCCGTCGGAGGTCTCCGGCCTGAACAGTTGACGGCCTTCTAACCCGGCAGTGAGTGTTGGTGCACCAAGGGAAGGAGACACAAATGGAAGACCACGATCTCGAAGTTTTGAAGCAGGCACAGGTCTACCCGCCCCCGGCTGACATCTCCTCGCGTGCCCACGTCAAATCGCTGGAAGAGTACAATCAACTGTACGAGAAGAGCGTGAACGATCCTGAGGCGTTCTGGGCCGAGATTGCGGAACGCGATTTCTACTGGCGGCAGAAATGGAGCAAGGTCCACTTTTCGCTCTGCAAATCATTCTCTCGTCATTTCTTCCAACAATCTCAACACTTGATAAATGTCTCACTTGCATTGAATTGGCCAGGTGAGCTCGTTCAACATCGACATCAAGAAGGGGCCAGTCAAAATCGAGTGGTTCGTTGGCGCCAAGACCAACATTTGCTACAATGCCGTGGATAGGCACGTCGAAGCAGGCAAGGGCGACCAGGTTGCCTTCTACTGGGAGGGTAACGATGAGGGCGAAGACAAAGTGTGGACCTACGGCATGCTGAAAGCGGAGGTACGCGAATGCATTGCAAACGCGTCGGCTCTTAGCATATCGGCGTCGAGATTAACCTCATGCGCGTCATGGCACAGGTGTGTAAGTTCGCCAACGTGCTCAAGTCCCTCGGCGTCAAGAAGGGCGACAGAGTGGCCGTATATTTGCCCATGATCGTCGAACTCCCTGTAGTCCTGCTTGCCTGCGCTCGTATCGGTACACCTTCACCCTCCACAGCTCAGCTTTGCCCAGCACCACAGCTGCCATTCTCACACAGGGCCGTTGGCTTCATGTGGTGTGCGGTGATGTGTGGGCCTTGCTGCAAACAGGAGCGATCCACTCGGTCGTGTTCTCCGGATTCTCGGCTGAGGCATTGGCTAACCGTCTGTTGGATTCGGAAGCCAAGATCCTTATCTCTGCGGATGCCGTGCTCCGTGGAAACAAGCCAGTCCTTTTGAAGCAAGCTGCCGACGAAGCGCTCACTCTGTGCGCCAAAACCGGTTTGCAGGTGCCTACGCTTATCGTTCTGCTCTCTGGGCTGGCGCAAAGGCCCACAAAGGGCAACACCGCAAGCTGACTCTTTTTATTATTATTTTGTTTAATTTTCTCCACCGGCCAGATCAAACACATTGTCTACAGGCGTTTGGGTGACAAGGTTCCGGCTCACATGAAGCCAGAGCGGGACATGTGGTACCACGAACTCGTCTCCGCAGCCTCTGAGGACTGCCCCGTCGAGTGGCTCGACGCTGAAGATCCGCTCTTCATGCTCTACACCTCTGGCAGTACGGGCAGACCCAAGGGAGTGCTGCACACCACGGGTACGCTCTTCCGAACAATGCGTGCACCTAATGATTGTTTTTATAACGTCGCCTCACACTCATCCTCTCCGGCCAGGCGGCTACATGGTGTATGCTGCCACCACCCACAAGTTTATCTTTGACTACCACCCTGGTGACGTGTACTACTGCACGGCCGATCTCGGCTGGGTCACTGGTACAAAGCACTCACGAACGCGAGAGGTTGGCAGTTTTCCGCCCGCCTAACACTTCCTCACAGGCCACAGCTACATTATGTATGGACCGCTCTGCAACGGCGCTGCGTCAGTTCTCTTCGAAGGTGTCCCGACGTGGCCCGACGCCGGTAGGTTCTGGGCTATCGTTGAGAAGTACAAGGTCACCCAGTTCTACACTGCCCCGACCGCTATTAGGTACATACATTGAGTGAATGGACTGTTGTTTCCTGTGCTCAATGTAGCTCCGTATTTGTGCGTCTTTACGTGCGTTGCGATGTCAGGGCACTGATGCGACTGGGTGAAGGTCCGGTGAAGAAGTACAATCGCGACAGCCTTCGCATTTTGGGCAGCGTCGGCGAGCCCATCAACCCCGAGGCGTGGCTTTGGTATCATCGCGTGGTCGGCGATTCTCGCTGCGCCATCGTGGACACGTGGTGGCAAACCGAGACCGGCGGTGCGCTTCCCCTGGCCACTTGCCCGCTTCCATTTCCTCAGATTGCACCTTCTCTTTGCTTACCAAACCATCGCCCCATAGGCATTCTCATTACGCCGCTGCCCGGCGCCACCCCCACCAAGCCGGGATCGGCGACGAAACCCTTCTTTGGCGTGCAGCCGGTCGTATTGGACGAAAGGGGGCAGGAGCAGGAAGGACCGTGCTCCGGCTACCTGGCCATCAGACGACCGTGGCCCGGCATCATGCGCACGGTCTACGGCGACCACGCTCGTTTCGAGCAGACGTGTACGTTGCCCGCTATTCTTTTTGACTGAATAGCTGGCAGTTCTTGAGCTCATCGCCTCTGTTCGCCCGGAAGACTTCTCCATGTTCCCGGGCTACTACCTCTCTGGCGATGGATGCAAGCGGGATCATGAAGGCTACTACTGGCTTACAGGTACGTACTCGTTCCCGATGCACGCGCTCTAGTCCACCCGATGCATTTACACACAACTCGGCTTTGCGTTTGCCTATCTGGCGCAGGTCGCATTGATGACGTGATGAACGTGAGCGGCCACCGGCTGGGCACGGCCGAAGTCGAGAGCGCTCTGGTCTCCCATCAGGCCGTCGCCGAGGCTGCTGTGGTGCCCTATCCCCATGACATCAAGGGCGAGGGGATCTACGCCTACGTGACGCTGCGGGAGGTTCTAAGTCCTCCCCACCGGTGTTGTTTTTTTTTTTAATATTGTTTGTTTATTGGGCTAATCGCGTCACACTGGTCCGAACCAGAACTTCGACTACTCGCCCAAGCTAAGGCAGGAGCTGATGTTCCATGTGAGGAAGGTGCTGGGTCCCATCGCCACACCCGACCACATTCACTGGGCGCCCGGTCTGCCCAAGACCCGGTCGGGCAAGATCATGAGGAGGATCCTCAGGAAGATCACCACCGATCAAACCTCGCCAGAGCATCTGGGCGGTATGTGTCCTGGTGCAACTGTGTTGTGTGCTCCTCTATGTTGTCTCATGGGTTCTTGTTGCGGTGGGACAACTCTCGCTCAGATATCTCCACGCTCGCCGATCCCGGAGTTGTGGAAGTGCTCATCGATATGAAGGGCAAGTGAGGTCTCACCGTTGCTGCTCGACCTCACTGAATGCACCTCAACAATCGTGTTTGGTTATTTATTTAATTATTGTTGATTATTCTCCCTTCAACGACCTTTCTCTCTCCCCTTCCCTTCTTTCTCCGTTCTCCTTTTCCTTCTTCCTCCTTCTTTCTCACCGCAGGATCATCTTAAGGGCCCGTTCCAGAGTTTTTTCTATTGGTCAGCGCTCTGCGCAAAACGCGCACAAAACAAAGGAATTCCAATTACTCGTCCGGACGAGTAATTGGGATTCCTTCATATCCTCCAATAATCCCAGCATCACAATGGGTGCAGGAAATAGCCATTTCCTCCGAACAATGCATCACAAGAAGAAGGGGCCTGCGCCCAAGCCTCCAAGCACATGCAACTGCGGAGTACTGCTCACAAACAAATCGCAACGCTACGGGCATCGGATGTGCAAATTTCTGCCATCAAATTTGGTACTTTTTTCCTCATTTGTGATTCCATCCCTTTTGTCATCTCTCAATCCTTTTATCTGTTTAGGCCCCCTTCTCCCCGTCGGCCGCCAGCATGTCACCGCTGCCAGCTGCCAACATGTTGTCCCCACCAGCCTCCAGCACGTCGTCCCCGCCGGCCTCCAGCACGTCGACCCCGCCAGCCTCCAGCACGTCGACCCCGCCGGCCTCCAGCACGTCGACCCCGCCAGCCTCCAGCACGTCAACCCCGCCGGCCTCCAGCACGTCGACCCCGCCAGCCTCCAGCACGTCGACCCCGCCGGCCTCCAGCACGTCGACCCCGCCGGCCTCCAGCACGTCGACCCCGCCGGCCTCCAGCACGTCGTCCCCGCCGGCCTCCAGCACTTCATCCGCGCCGGCCTCCGGCACATCGTCCCCACCAGCCACCATCATAACATCTCTGCACATCACCATGACGTCTCCACCTATCACCACCACATTCTTCTCTTCGCGGCCGCCAACACGCTCACCTCCGCCCTTTCTCTTACCGCGTGACGTAACTCCAGACCAAGTCAATACATCCTATTCTTTACAACATCCAGCTGCGCATTCCTTCACCACCAGCACCAGAACACGTCTGTCCACACGAGCGCAGGACGTCCTTTCCTCCCTGACGCCACGGCTCATCGTCGACACCAACGTGTGGCTTCTCGCCATTGAGCAGCAGCAATGTGCTCGCACAGACTGCACCGGAACGCAGAACGTGCATTCAGGTGAGCGAAAGGGTGAGGTGGTCACCATCACAACACGGTGCGCCCAGTGCTCGCGAGAACAAAAGGTCGACAATGTAAAGGGGTGGGTGAAAATGGAGAGCCGAGAAAGAGGAGGGAAGCGCGGACCACGCATCTCTAAGTTCAACCTCGAGTCAGTGGCCACTTCTCTGCTGGACGGTGTTGGCCATGAGGTCTACATGCAGCGGCGCATGGAGCTTGGCCCCTACCTCTGCGCGAATTCACACAGACCAATTGAAAAGGTAGTTGGTGCGGCGATAGAACAAGTGAAAGATGAGCAGCAGGCCTTGCTGGTGATGAGGTGCATGTTCACCCTCATCCCCACCATGTGTGGTAATATGAATGCGGTGACTAATATCAATGCATGTGTGATAGGTACCAAAACGGCGAGCTGAAGCTACGATGGCTTGCTGTTGATGGCTCGTGGAACAACAAGCGCAACTCTGAAATGGGCACATTCACAGGAGTGGACATCGAGCAGCACACCATCATACATGAGGAGACGCTGGTCAAGGAACGTGTACGGGAAATAAACGGGAAGAAGGTGGTCATCACACCAGGCAATTACCTGGGCACATCCCACGGCATGGAGTGTGAGGGCTTCCGTCGCCTCATCAACTACCTGGAGAAAGTCAACCTGCTGAAGAACCTTGAGTACATTGTCCATGACAATGATGCATCCATAGAGAAAATCATGTTAATTGACCCACGGCTCACACATGTCAAGGTACACTCCCACACCTCTTCTCTATTACACAGGCACTCACTCATACCTGCATGTGGTGATCCTGCCAGAGTCGCCTTGATCGTGGCCACCTCAAAAAGAACTATCAGGCGAAGATCAAAGACGCCCTTGGCGAGTCCACAGCAGTAAAGGGTGCTGCAGTGAGGATGGGCCGCTGGTTGATGAACTGCATGATGTGCAGCCCTGTATGTGCCCCACCTTTTTGCCCTCACACTTTGTCAGCATCTTCTCACCCCACACACACACGGCAGTCATTTGGGAGGACCCTCAATGAGCGAGAAGCTAATTACCATGAGGAGGTCATTCGCCGAGTGCAGCTCGCCAAGGCCCATTACTTCAACCCCATCTGCGACCCAGGCTGCTGCTGTTACCGCCGCATCAACATATTCGAGATCAGCAACATCAATGACGGCTCACCACTGCTGCAATTGCCACAAGAGGTGGTTGTACACATCCTCGCGCTCATTGATGACCTCCCATCCTTCTTCTGCTGCGCCTCACTCTGCAAGCAGCTCTACATACTCTCTGGCGACAAGGGGTGTGGGCATCAGTTCCTCCAAGTGCGCATGAAGAAGCACCACTACCAGGTGCGCGACTCTACTCGTACCGATCTCGAGCCCAAGTTCAAGAAGGTGTGTGATATCCTTGACCAGTTCGCTGCTGTCATCCCCCGTATCGCGCGTGAGGTCCACACCTGCTACAACGAGTCAACCAACAGTCTTCGCACGAAGGAGAAGCCCAAGCACAAGACGCACCCCTGCACCGGCATCGACCGCGCGAACATAGCATGGCTCAAGTGGAACCACAGTGCTGGCAAAGCGAAGGAGCTTGTCCTTGCTGCCCTTGGCCTCGCAGGCAACAGCCTGCAGCAGCGCTCTTGGAGCCGCCTGGACCACCGCCGCGTGCGCGACCGAGACCGTCAAGCATCATGTGCGTTCAAGTGTGCCGCCATCACACGCGCCAAGCGCCACCGCCAACATGAAGCTGAGGAAAAACGGGTGTCAGCTAGGCTTGGTGATGAGTACCTCGAGGGCCTCAACAAGACCAACTTTGATGTGCCCCGCATGGAACCAGCAGCAGAGGCTGCAGCACAGACCAAGGTGAGTCCCTCCTCTGTGTTGAGGCCTCGTCCCGCCCCTCTCGAATGGTGCTGTGCTTACCTTGGTGGGCTGGCGGGTCATCATCCACAGAAGCGTAAGAAGCGACCTGCTGCTCTACCTGACACTGTGGAGGATGACAACGACACGCCCCTGACCCCCGAGATGATTAGCAAGATGAAGGGCACTCAAGTTGAGAAGGAGATGAAGAAGCGGCGCCTCGTCCTCACATACAAGGGCCAAGGCAAGCTGGAGGAGAAGAAGAAACGCCTCATCTGGTTCATCACTGATCCAGAAGCCCACCAGATGTACCTGAAGGGCAAGGGGCCAAAGAAGAAGGCCCGCGTTGACGATCTTGCCGAGGTACGTTATCCCTCGCCAGCCACCTCTTGTTCATGACTAATTGCCTGCGGTGTTGCGTGATGGGCAGAGTGAGTGTGGCGGCAGGGCAAAAGAGAAGGAGAGAGAAGGGGGAAGAGAGCCTAGCATACCAGAGGAATCTCTTGTTGACGGCCTGCGCTCGCTCTCGTTGGCGGGTCACAACACTTAACGGCCACGTCGGTCCTCGCTCCTCGCCAGCCGGTCACCTCCTCGCCGGTCGCCTCTCCCCTCGCCGGCCGGTCACCTCCTCGCCTCTCCTCCCAGCCAATTGCCTCCTCGCCGCCCATTCGATTGCCTCTCTCCTCGCCTTCTCCTACCGCCTCCTCGCCTTGCTGCAACGTATTCAAATAATGCAGGACCGATTTCTTCGTGATTTTCTTGTTCGAAATGTTTGGCTAAACACATTTCGGAAACACCAAATGTAGCCGACCAATAGAAAAAACTCTGGAACGGGCCCTTAACGGGGCGGCCGCAACGTAAGCAGCAAAGAGAGGCAATACTGCCTTCTTGTTAAGGTCCTCTGTAGACTCTCTTTGGGACGGCCCGGCTTGGCCTTGCCGCGTGCACAGGGCGCAGCTTGTCTCCGCGGAGTTCGAAGGTGTCGACAGAAGAAAAGCTGTGTCGACCTCCGGCGCTTTCGTACACTCCGCAAAAGGAGGAAGAGGGGTCGAACCGACGAACTATTCCTTCACCGCAACACCTACCCCGTACGACGGGCAACCAACCACACTCGCACACCAGGGCCTACTACCCATACACTCTCGCCACCACGCCGCTCGCCAAGGCCCTAATCGTTCGATCGCTAAAGACGGCCGCTTCATCGACCCCATAGCACGCAAGGCCCTGACCTCCGCTCCCGGCCGCGTAACCCGCGTCCGCGACCTGGCCAGCAGCTCCCCTATTCAATACGAACCATTGTGCGGGATCCGGCACCGACTCAAATGGCAACGGCACAGCAGCACATGAACAGAAATGCTCTGCGCTTCCTCGTAATGGGCGACTGGGGTGGTACAAGAGCGCCCTATTTCGTTTCCAGTCATTAGCTTCTCTCGTCACCATCTCGTGATGAGACGATCAGCTCTCTCATCTACTGGTGACGAGGACCGCCCATCTGTCATCATTAGAGTTCAATCTCCTAAGAGCGATGATATTCGGGATTTGCGCCTCTACAGGCAGCGGGGGCAGCGAACCTCAAGCCAAAATCGCCGATCAGATGGCCACCGTTGCTGACAAGAAGCTTGGTGGCGTTTCCTTTGTCCTTGCCCTGGGCGACAACTTCTACCGGTACCCTTTTGCTTCAATTTCTTAGTGATATAATTTTGTAAGTGAACTAAGCTCTCCTTGATCACAGGCGCGGAGTTTCCAGTGTTGACGATCCGCGATTCAAAACATCTTTCGAGGATGTTTATACCCATTCATCGCTGCAAGTGCCCTGGTATCTCATCGCAGGTACCTCTACCTCTCAGAACCGAATGCGCGTGTTGTGAATGATGAATAACAAAAATACTTTCGTTCTTCCGAATTGGAACAATGTGGAATATAACCTCTGACAACCTGACAACAACACGCGCATTTACGCCATTTAATCACGCTTCTTTGGCTCCGTTATGGCCTCCGCTTGTACTAACTCTAGTCATTCAACAACAGGCAATCGTGATCACAAGGGCAACATTCAGGCCCAGATTGACTACACCAAGGTCTCTCCACGGTGGCGATTTCCGGCGCTCTACTACAGTGAAGTTACACGACTTCCGCGTACCGACATCACTGTCCAGTTCATCTTCCTCGATACCATGCGTACGTCTGCTCAACCCGTTCCCACGCGCACGTCACCGGTGGCACTAAGCGCATTCCACTACCAGTCTACCTCGGTCCCAACAACGAGCTGCAGGACATGTGGCTGGAGGACACTCTCCAGAAATCGACAGCCGACTGGCTCTTCGTTTGCGGTCACCACCCTGTGTACTCCTCCGGGCGTCACGGCCCTACCGCCCGTCTGGTGAGCCAGCTTCGCCCACTCTTGGAGAAGTACAAGGTCGCCGCATACTTCTGCGGTCACGATCATAACCTGCAGCACATCCAGGGTACGGCACCAACAACCACACCCACTCACACCACGCGCGCAATGATGCATAAATATTTGCTACTCTTGACTTCTTGCATGACGACATTTTCCACCAAGATCTCTGAGGCGCCCCACCTCGTTCTGTGTAGCCTTCGTTCTCCTGAGCCAGTCTGTGCACGTTGCTGACCTCGATGACCGAATGTGCAGATGGTTCGAGCGTGGACTACTTTGTGAGTGGGTCGGGCTACGAAACCTGTGACGAGCGCACCGACTTGTTGCCACAGAATGCAAGCAAGTTCTTCTGGCCGCCTAAAGTGACTCGTACGTGTCCATTTCACTCCTCGTGGAGGGCGAGTCATTTTCTTCCTCATGATAACTATTGATCGATAGGCATGAACAGCGTTATGATTATAATTTATTACACACTCTCTGAAGGGACACTCCATTATCGTTGAGCCATCCTTTGAATCCCTCTACCCGCGGCTTACCCCCTTCCCCTCTCTTCCTGCAGCTTTCGGTGGTTTCCTGACTGCTGAAGTCCTAGACCAGCGCTCCATGATGGTCAACTTCTTCGATAGCGAGGGACAGCTGCTCTACAGCTGCGGCAAGATCAATCCCCGTTCCGCGCCTTGCGAGTCTGCTCCCCTTGGTGCCAGCAACTAACACGCGAGAGGGAAGCTGCAATCACTTGAAATGTGCCGTTTCTCGCTAAAGTAAACCCGAATATAAAAGGAAGGTCTCGAGCGTTTGTTTGCTCCCCTGACTTGTCTGCGTCCATCAAGCACTGTGTGCACAAGAAGCACGATTGCACGTGTGTGGCCGGGCTTTGTGGTGCTCGCTGGTAGGTGCATAGTTGGACTCACCCTCGCCGAGGTCATGGTCGTCTGGCCTGCAGAACCAAGGTCGCGTTGGATAATTTTTCAGCACGACTCTGGGGTCCGTATCTGGACATGGGCTCCTGGCTACCGTCTGCTGTGCACGGCTGTGCTCCTCTCGTGGTCGAGGGAAGACACAACTAGCGCCAAGAAAGACAGGCCTCTGCGTGACGTTGTTCAGGCTCAAAGATGCGAGCTGTGCGCTTCACTTGCCACAAGGAGGGGATATCGGGACCAGATCCAAAGGGACTCGACTTTGCACACACCAACGGCTGTCGTGCCCCTCCGCCCCCCTTCCTAAGCCCACCCAAGACGGAGACGAGCGGCAGGATGCGCTCCCAGTCGGTGGGCGACGACCTGAACAGAACAACAGTGCCTCGCTTGGAGGTGAACGCAGCGGCAGAAACGACACAAGTTGAAGGGGGTGGCACAGAGCAAAAACGGCAGATTGATGAAAAGGCGAAGGAAGACTGGCCGGTGGGATGGCGAGGAGCGGCACGGAGGGGGAGCTGGTGCGTACCCGGGGTGGCTGGGAATGATGAGAGCAAATCGCCCCGAGCCAAGGAGAGGGAGTACATGGAGCGCCGCAGTCGGAGGGAGAAGCTTCTACGACGCACGTATAAGTCTAAAGACCTCGAGATTTTCAATCTGCTGCGCGTTCCGGTGTGGGTCTTTGATTTCAAGAAGCGACAGATGCTCTGGTGCAACATCGAGGGCCTGGAGGTACTTCTTTGGGACAAGTGTTCCTCTCGCAAGTGCCCGATGAGCCTTACCGGCGCCATCAGCTGTGGTCAGCAGACTCGCTCGAGGAGCTGCTTGCTCGTGACTGGGCTGGCGACATGTCGCACACGATTCAGGTGTGCTCTCTCTCTGCCGCCGTGGCGTGGTGCCCATATGCCGGTGCTGGATGGTCTTCTTAGACTAACCGCATATTGGCTGTTGAACCCACACTGCAGATGCAATGTGACCACTTTGCCTACACGCTGAGTCAGGGCGGCAGCATCGTTCGTCCGAACCACTTCTTCTTGCTCGTCGTGCTCATCGCTCATTCTCCTGTGGGCCACCTCCACGCAAAAACACCTCTGTGCAGAAGGAACTGTTCACGTTCTATCCGCTGCCCACTCGCCAGCCCCGCACCACCCTGCTGACCATCACCAGCATACTGCTTGAGGACCGCTGCCTAGAAGGAGGTGCGTTGAGTCACCGTTTCCAAGAGCTCCAGTTGGAGCAGCTGACATCTGCGGATGGGTGTTGCCCTTGCACCAACTGCGCAGAGGGGCCTCGCTCCGGTACTGCGCTAGTGATGGCCGAGTATGTGGGCGAGAGCCTGTCGCATCAAGAAATCAGAGCCGTGGCGGCCATGCGCCACACCATCGCCATGGTGTCCGTGTACTCAGCCACCGACTACTTTCCACTCTACCAGGTGGGTGACGCTACGCCCAGATGGCTCTCGACAATCGCTTTGTACCGTGCGCGCTTTCTCTGACTCTGCTCTGCTGCCTGCAGAATCCCGCCGCGGTGAACAACTACTATCCTGGGGGTCAGAAGCAGGCCGGGCCACAACAAGAAGATCCCATAACTGTCAGGTTAGGAGCCCGGGCCCTCTTTCGTGTGTTGTCATCCCGAGCGACCGGCAGAGCCGAGCCAACTCGTGGCGCACACCCCCACACATGATCCTTCAGTCCGTCGGGAAACCTTCTAGCAGGTAACCGGCTCAACCAGCGATTTGCCAAGCCGGAGGACTGGGAGGAATGCCGTCTCACGCTGGACCAGGGGTCGATCTGGGAGAAGGAGACGCTGATGATGGGCGCCAACGGCCCCAGATGGCACTCGGTTTCGGTGAAACGGATCAGTGATCCGATTTCTGGTACGGCCCGCCTTCCGCCCACACTGGCTCCTCTATTGTCTCACGCGGACCTTCTCTCGTCGCCAGGCGAATCCGCATTCCTGGTGAGCGAGATGGACATCACGGCCAAGAAGAAGTTAGAGAAGGAAAACTCGGATAAGGACACCTTCCTGGGCATGGTGCGCACCGTCCCGTACACGCCTCTCCGCCCCCTCACTCACACGCACTTCGTTACTCGGTTGCACAACAAACCCAACCAAACCAAACCAAACCAAAAAGGTGTCGCACGAGATCAGGACACCTATCAACGGCATACTGGGCTTCAACAGTCTCTTACTGGAGACGAACCTCACGGAGGAGCAGCGTGACTTCACGCTCAGCATCCAGCGCTCGGCCAAGCTCCTCCTGGCGCACGTTAACGACCTTCTCGACTTTGCCAAGATCGCCGAGGGCAAGCTGCGCATGGTACCGATCTCCTTGCTTCCCCAAGACCGGTCGATTCCAACCTCCTCCCTCACCGCTCCCCGATTAAAACGCAGGAGACATCGCTGGTAAGCCTGGACGAAGTCGTGGAGACGGTCACGAAGCTGGCACGGCCGCTGGTCGAGGAGAAGAAGCTGGAGCTCCGGTGCACCGTGGATAAGAACATCCCGCGCGTGCTGTTTGGCGATCCGCTGCGCATATCGCAGATCCTCATGAATTTTTTGAGCAACGCCGTGAAGTTCACCAGCAGAGGCTACATCCACGTCATGGTCAGCAACGCGTCGCCGCTCAATTCCTCTCCAGCGTACATGCGCCCGCTACTCCTCTCCCTTGCCTCCTTCACTGGTGAAGTCTTGCTCGTAAATTCGGAAGCGTGGCAAGCCAACGTGCGGGATGTGTGGCACTTTGTAACAGAAGCAAGCATCGTGGCGAGGCCAGCTATCTGACGGGCATGAACGACGACAACTCCATTCTACTCAAGATCTCCGTCGAGGACACCGGCATAGGTTTTCTTTTCCCTCCTCTCCCACTACCCCCGCAATCACTATCCGTGCCGCTTCATCTGGTGGAGCATGCTTAATCCGTCCCTCTCCCTCCTCCATCACATGCCGCAGGCGTGCCCCGTGACATGCGGAGGGCTATATTCGGAAAGTTTGTGCAGGCCGACTCCTCCATCTCTCGTCGCTTCGGCGGAACCGGTACGCTTGATCATGCGCCAGCAGGCGCCTTGGCTTCCCCCCCCCCCCCATCTGCCCTTTCCCTCGTTCTCGCGTTTCTCAAAACGGTCTTGTGCGGTGTGTGTGTGTGTGTGTGTGTGTGTGTGTGTGTGTGTGGATGGCCAAAAAAGGGCTCGGTTTGGCCATCTGCAAGAGGCTAGCGCGGATGATGGGCGGCGATTGCAGTTGCCAGTCGCCCGTTTCCTGCGAGTGCGGCGAGACCGGCCCAGGTGCTCATCCCTTCTATCTCCTGTGTCAAGTGCATGCTCGTGTGCATGCATGTGCGTGCAGTCGCTCATGAGAGCGGCCGCATGCAACACAAGGGAGCTTGTTCTGGGCGACGCTGCGAGTGAGGACCAAGTTCGAGGCCAAGAACCCGGCCAAGTTTTTCCTGGTCCACCCTCAGCTCACGCCCCATCTCCACGCCCTCCACGCTCCGACGCCGCACTCGACGCCCACCTCCGCCTCCGGCCCCTCTGCCTCGGTCGCGCACTCGGAACCGCTGGTCGATACTACGATGCTCCACCGACTGCGTCGAATGTCGGATTCGCTCCTGCCCGACTGCCGTGCTGCCGCCGTCGCAGCCCTGGCGGTCAGCTCGCCCCGCTACCAGCCCCTGCGGGACGGAATGCCGCGCGGCAACCAAGCGACCAGCCTCGACTCGGCCCAACGGGCGCTCGCGAGCGACGCGGAAGACGGCCACATGCCCCACGGCGACCAAGCTGAGCCGCCGCCGCAGGCGAGGATCAAGATCAAGCTGTCGGACAGGCATCCACTGGCGACGAGCCTGCCCGACCAGTCTGACCTGAAGACGATGCTGTCGCAGCGCAGGGCGTCGGCCGACGCACACTCGTCGGGCTCCTTCTCTCCCGAGAGTGTGAGCCAAAACTATGCCATGCTGCGGGAGGTGCTGGCCCAGTGCACCAACATCGAGGTTGAGTGCGTGGAGACCCTCGATCAGCTCGAGGCCGTGCGGCGCGAGCTCAGTCTCAGCCAGTCCTCTGTCCCACCTTCCCCGGCCAACGAGACGGGCCGCCACGACCCTCGGGGGCCTGTCGCGATGCCCAATAGGTCGCGGATCGTGGTGGTGTGTCTGGTGGAGATACCAGGCCACGCCGTCCGCCCAAATCCGCGCTCCTTCTGCCGCTTCCTCTCGTCCTACTTCGCCGGCTCCGACAACGAACACGCCGCGCGCTCGCGGCCCCACGCGGACCTCGCGGACGAGTGGCACGTCCCGTTCACCCACTGCGGGCCAACGGGCGGTGGCGACAGCAGCGGGGACAAGCCATCGCGGGCCGACGTGTGGCTTATCACCGGCGTTTCGGAGACGGTCAACTGCTTCCTCAACAGCTGCGTGTTCAAGTACGCAGGGCCCACCCAGTCCGGAGGAGGCAAGGCGCACTACTCTGGCTCTCGACCCACGCCACCGCGACGGCGTGCGAGCCCGCGACCGTCCGGCGGTGGCGGCGCACAGCGTGGGTCAAGCGAGACTCAAGCGGTGCCAACGACCGGGGCAGAGACAGCCAACACGACGAAGAAAACGCTCGGCGGCTTGCTGTCGCTGCAGCCCAACCGCGGAGAGGAGGAGCCGAGGGAGGGAGGGCCGTCGCCGCGCGACGCAACCGTGACGGCGGTCGCGACGCGGGAAAGGCAAGCGGCGC
>JANDJZ010000853.1:0-17865 GCA_027943245.1 Acanthamoeba sp. SK_2022b | reverse complement strand
AAAGCAACATCAGCACCAGTGCGCTCTTGGAAAGCCAGCAACTTGCCCAACGGGGGGAATTCAGCAAAGCAGTGCAGATGGCCTCCGCCTTTTTGAAAGAGCACGACCGACATTCCCTCGACGCCACCACTTATGCGGCCCTTATTGAGGTGTTTGCTCGCTCAAAGAGGCTAGACAAGGCCAACAACTTGCTGCGCGAGATGCAAACTAAAGGTACCACCCCTAGCTCCTCCGGAAACAACAATCAGTAGTAGCTTTCCGTCTGGGCACCGGCGATTATGTTCCGGCCATGATCGTTGCTGTTCTTCTTCTTCTTCTTCTTATTTTATTCCGTAATCTCGCCATTCTATTTCTTGGACCTTTATGCGCACGAGATCTCCCACGGTCCGTCACTGGTGGCAACCAGTTCTCCGCATATTTATACATAAATATATATATATATATATAAACAAAATTAATAACGCGCGTTTCGTGGTTCTTTTACCGACAACAAAAAAACAAAAAAAAAAAAAAAAAACAAAAAACAAAAAACAAAAAACAAACGCATCAGGTGTGGAAGCGCCGAGCCTTGCTGTCTACGCCGACGTCGTACGAGCCGCAAATCGCCCCGACACCATCTCAGCCGCTGATGCCATCTATGACAAGGTGGCCTTGTCTTCTGAGGGGAGAGCGGGAGAGAGGGGGAGAGAGAGAGAGAGAGAGAGAAGCGAGCTTGCGTTGTCGATCTTTGGGCTGGCGACCACAACAGTGGCTTCTCACCCGCTTGTGCGTGTACCTTGAGCAGCTCGTCGACGAGGGGGTGGCTCTGGATGCCCAGTTCTACGATGCCTATATGTCGGCCCTTGTGGGGGCGCGCAGGTTCCAGCGGGCCCACCAGATCTATTTCCAAATGTCCAAGCGACAAAAGATACCGGCTACAGCGGTCACCTACAAGAATCTCATCACCATCTACGGCGAGTCCAAGCGCTGGGATCTTGTGCAGGAGTGCGCCTCCTCTCTTCTGCCTGCCTGGGATCCTCCGGCTCACGCGAGTGTGTGTGTGTGTTGTGTGTGTGTTGTGTGTTGTGTGTGTGTGTGTGTGTGTGTGTGTGTGTGTGTGTGTGTGTGTGTGTGTGTGTGTGTGTGTGTGTTGTGGGTGTGTGGCACAGTGTCCTGCGTAAGATGGCTCGTCGGAACGTGCAGCCCGAGACGCTTCATTACAGTGCCGCAGTTCTGGCCGCTGCCAAGGTTTGGTGCCCCCCCCCCTCTTCCCTCTCCCTCTGCAGGCGTATGTGCGTTTGTTCATCTTCTCCTTCTTTCGAGCGTAGGCCGAAGGGATCGACGAAGCGTTCGCGTGGGTTGATAGCCTGAGTGGCAGACGTACCGCCCAACGCCCCGCCTTTATTTGTGTGTTGTGTGTTGTGTATAAAACACGCATAGATAACCGGCCTAATATTACGCTGGCTCAACCGACTGTGGTGATTGGATGAATATTCGGATGTGTGCAGATCCCGGTCTGGGCGGACAGTCTGTCTACAACTCCTTGATCGAAGCATGCTGCCTTGGCGCCGAAACCCTGGACAGAAGTTGGCGTGCTTTGCGAACCATGAAAAAAGCTGGTACTGACAGTCCTCGGTTGACCACGTACAGCGTCCCGTGAAAAACCCCTCCTCCCTCTCTCACCTCGGTTTGGGTGGGACGACTAGGTGTCCGGCCCTCTACTCGGACCTACAACACCATTCTTGCGGGGCACATCAAGTTTGGCCGTTCGCCTGAGATTAGCACCGTTTTGGAAGAGATGGCCGCAGACGGAGTGGCCAAGGACAGTTACACCTTTTCCCTTCTCGTAAAGGCCTATGCGAACACTGCTGACATGCGCAAGGCCTTTGGTAACGCGTCCACCTACACCGCGCGCGTCTTGGCGCTTGGGATCACTTCACTTGTAATTGATTCATTTCTTCTGGATGCGTGTGGCATGCCCTCTTTACGCAGACCTATATAAGGAACACAAGGCGGCTGGCTTTCCTCCCCGCCCTGACATGTGCAGTTATCTCTTGAACGGCGTTCGCCAGCAAGGTATCTTTGTTTTTTGACTGTTTCGGCTGCTGCTGCTGCTGCTGCTCTCTCACCCTCCATCTCTATCACACCAGTTGCTGCTACCGACCGCGGTGAAGCAGTGAGCGAAGCCATTGCTCAGGTACCCTGCCAATCTGCTCGACCGAGTCTTTCTTTCTTAACCAACTCCATCTTGTATCCCTCGCAAGGCCGATGCACTGCTCGACGAGATGGTGCAAACCGATACACCGATAAATGCGCTTGGTTTCTTCAACCTGATACAGGTAGGCGTTTTATGTTCATCGTTTTAGTGTGCCCTCACTTAACTTATAACCCTTTCTCTCGTCTGATTAGGCAAATCACTTGGCGCAAAACAACGCCAAGGCCTTTGATCTTTATGATGAAATGAAGCGGCGAGGAGTGCGTCCCAGTGCGTCCCTGGTCCACCTGATGGGTTACATTGTTACCCAGGAGACAGACCGCTTGGCGCTCAGTGGCCAGCTTCAGTAATCTGTTTGTTTTGCTTGTTTAGGAATCATCTTATTCCCCTATCACGCTAGCTGGTTCTGAGCAGTTGGCCTGTGCGCCAGCGTGAGGGTGCAGTGATTATTCCTGTTCTCGACAAACCGTAAGGGGTACACAACACCCAAATTCGGTACCACAAAAATTGATAACATTTTTTTTGTTATGCGTTTCCTTCATAGCGGAGGCAATTTGTCCTTTTTGTCTACAGTCATGGACGCCACACAAGTCGTTGATGGTGAGGTGGTGGTCTGGGCGAAGAAGTATGGCATCACTGATCTTCTGCCCATCCTTTCCCTCAATGGCTTCACCACCTTTGCCGTTAAAATCTTACGAATCAAGCCAACAGATCTAATCGAGATGGGCCTGACGAAGATAGGTGACCGAAAACGAATTCTCTATGCGATTTGTCCAGTCTGGATGGCTCTCCATTTTGCTTTGGATGGCCGCCCACAGCTGCGGATCAGCAACACCCTGTTTCCGCCACAGGCCAGAATTGACATGCCGAAGCTGCCGCCCCACACCAGCCTTTTGCTCCTTGCTCATCGTCGCCCTTATCGATTTTGGTGGGTAAGGTATTTTTCTTACCACAATAAAAGCAAAAAAAAGACGACTACAGGGCAGCCTCGTGTAACGCACGAACTTTATGCACTGAATCCGGTAACAAGAGAGTGTGGAGCACCTTGCACTTTGCTGAGAACAGGAATATTTGGAGTAGAACAATAGGAACCTGGTATCTTATTCCTCTGTGTGATGGATTCGCATAGCTTGATAAATTTGATGACATTTGCATGTGGCACCATGCAAGATGGAACACCCTTAATCACACCAACTGCAACACCAACACAGTCACTGACACCATCAATTTGGCCAACTTATTTGACAATGTCAAGCACCTGCAGTGTCTAACCTTCTCTGTCAACCATAACAAGCTCAACACTATCCCCCACCCCTGACTGTACACCTACAATTTTGTTTCCACCTAGCCCACCCTCCATGCCTACCACACCCCAGTCTGGCTTGTTGGCCCTTTTGAGGGCTTGCACATTATTTGTAGTGTATCTTTACAGTGGGTAAAAACTGACACTTTTTTAATGGCATCTTAGTTATAACAAGGCTTAGAAGACATGCCAGTTTTTTCAGTAGAAGGATGGGGGGAAGACTGGGAAGCAGTGGTGGCAAGATTAATGGACTACAACCTGACACCAGCAGCTAAGTGGGCTCCTGCCAACTTATAAACTTATAAAGTTGGCAGGAGCCCACTTTCAGGGCTTCATAGACTTCTGGACTTCATTTATTGTGCCTCCACAGATCATGGCAGCTCTATAATCAGATGCACATTCTTGTTAAGAATTTCTTCTTGGTCAACCTCTGTCCTCACACCATCTTTGCTGATTGGGCAGACCAGAATGTTGCATCACCACACCACTGCACTGGCACCCCACAACACCATGGCACCACCACATCACTAAACACCACCTTCTCCACACCCCGCAAAGCTGACCACCACACGGCACCACCAGCACAACTCATATCCCAAACGTTGGCGTTTTGGCGCCAAAATCGGGCAGGAAGCTGGGTCGCCGTACACCCTTTTTTCTTATGATGATTGATGATGATTGCATCGACACCGACTTCGCAACCTTTTGAAATCGTTGTTGCTGCCTCTGCCGATGGTGGCATTGGGCTGGCAGGCCAGTTGCCCTGGCACTTGCCCCAGGAGATGGCAAAGTTTAAGGCGCTGACCCTTTCAACAAAAGGCGAACATCTCACGAACGTAGTCATCATGGGCCGGCGTACCTATGACTCCCTCCCCCTGAAATTCAGACCTCTCCCAGGCCGGCACAACATCGTACTCACGCGAGACCAGGGAAAACGTCAGAGGTTCTCTTCTGCCTACTTTTCACCAGCAGCCTTCTTCCCTCTTTCTCGCTGGCTTGGTTACTCATAAAGAGCCCACCTGTGGTATGCAGTTTACCCACAGGCGTGAGCGCGGCGGGTACATTCGATGAAGCGCTAAGGACCGCACAGGGCATGAATCAGGTGCCCACCGTAAGCTGCCGACAAAATATACTAATTACTTACTACAATGGTCAATCGTATATAATCATGATCACCATCTTCATTAACAACAGCTTCTCCACGGCAGATCGAGCGGGTCTTCGTTATTGGAGGGGCTCAGGTCTACGCCGAAGCCGTGAAGCACCACGATTGTCAGGCGATTTACCTAACAAAAGTCAGGCCTTCCCTCTTGCTCGCTATCGCTCTTCCCAACTTGGCTCACGTTGCTTTATGGCAGATCACGTCTCCCGAAATCCAGGCGGATACCTTCTTTCCGCCTTTAGACCCGCAAGTCTTTCGGCTTGATGACTGCTACCCAGAACAAGGAAAGGTGCATGAAGAGAAGGGATTCAAGTACGAGGTACATGACCATCCCTCCCCTTGGTGGTGGTACATATAGTCTTTATCTGGCGGCCCCACCGAAACAGACCGGTTTGGGAGGCAACCCTTACGGCCAGTGTTGTTTCTGTTGCGTGTGTCCTCAGTTCTTGCGGTACGTGCGCCGAAAGCCCATTGTCGGGCCGCACGAAGAGGAACAATATCTCCGTCTTGTACAAGACATCGTCACACAAGGCAACGACAGGGATGACAGAACTGGAGTAGGTGCGTGCGCCGCCTTCTTCTGAGACGGTCAATGGGTATCTCACCAACCAGCTGGTAATCCCGATTGGCAGGCACTCTCTCACGGTTTGGGTGCCAGATGCGATTCAGCTTGCGGGACGGCAGCTTTCCTCTCCTTACTACCAAGCGTGTATGGTGGAAAGGCGTGGCTGAAGAGTTGTTGTGGTTTGTGTCGGGCTCCACGAACGCCAACGTCTTGGCAGCCAAGAGTTCGTAGTCCGCTTCTTCATGTTTGTGTTAAGCTTTCTCAATTACTGTATTAACCGCGCCTTCACATTCCCGCACGCAGAGGTGAACATCTGGAAGGAGAACGGAACCAAGGACTTCCTGACCAAGTGCGGACTTGGCCACAGAGAAGAAGGAGACTTAGGTATGACGCGCCTCACTTGGCTGGCCGTCGGAATCAATCCACTTTCTTGGCGGGAGGATGAACAAACCAGACGACTCACGTCGGCGCTTATACATGTGCTCGTCCTCCAGGTCCTGTATACGGGTTCCAGTGGAGGCATTGGGGGGCTAAATACGTCGACATGCACACTGACTACACAGGCACCTATGCATATCTTTTATTTTATGGGCGTATATTTATTGATCCCTTTTGTCTTGTCAGGCCAAGGCCATGACCAATTGGCGGAATGTATCTCCCTTATCAAGCACAATCCCACTTCGCGCCGAATCGTAATGTCGGCCTGGAATCCCACAGATCTCAAGGTGCGACCTGCAGCTGCCCCCTGGTCTAAGAGTGGTAACCAATTATCAAATCCTAAACTTATCGTGCGATAATTCAGGAGATGGTTCTGCCTCCGTGCCACATGTTTTGTCAGTTCTACGTTGCCCATGGCGAGCTTTCCTGCCAGGTGCGCAACAGTTTCCTTGTTGACCAAAAATGACTCTCTCTCTCTCTCTCTCTCTCACACACACACACCAGATGTATCAGCGCTCCGCTGACATGGGACTGGGTGTTCCGTTCAACATCGCCTCCTATTCCCTTCTGACCTACATGGTAGCCCATGGTACTACACCCGGCTCATCCCGAATACCTGCATCCACTAATTGGCCTCCTTGCCAGTTTGTGGCTTGCAACCTGGTGAGTTTGTGCACACGGTTGGTGATGCTCATGTCTACAAGAGTCATGTAAAAGGCACGCAACCCTCTTTGCATATCTTTTTTGTTCTCATCATGCGACTGTTGGCCAACAGGCCTAAAAGAACAACTGGCAAGGGCTCCATACCCCTTCCCCAAGTTAACTATCAAGGACAGAGGGCAGGACATTGATGGTACATGCCCAACCAATTTGTCAAGGTCTTGTGCTTCCTTCTCACCCTTCTCCTGCAGGATTTGTCTTTGAGGATTTCGTACTCAGCAACTATCAGCACCATGCCACAATCACACTACCTTTTGCTGTTTAAGGTTTTTTCTATCAGGACAAAGATTATTCAGTTGGCAATGTAAATGGGCTTTGTAGACTTCTTTGCCCTCAAACACACTACACACACCATGTGACTGTGGTGCACACACACAGAGAGACATTGTGCTATGCTCTAGAGTACACCATGCCACAACACAGCACACACCATGCACCATTCATCACACTATACCATGCACCACTACACACCATATACCACACAAATGTTTGGTGCAGAGATTATTTCACAGTACTGGATTGCTACTAGTCACACTTGATTAGGATGTAAGAAGGACACCATAACATCACCACCAATAACACCACTGTTGTGAGTAAATCAGTAAACTCAGCAACTGTCATTCAGGAGCACTTACTGATGAGCTAAGGCTCATTAAGCATGTCCCAAGCAGAGTTGTGCTTGTAGCACAACCCACTGTCTACGAGAAAGTGTACCACTACTGGCTGCACTCATCAATAAAAGGCAAGAAAGACCTGTTCTTTCTTCACTTCTTCACTATTCATGGTACTCCACACACCCAGCATATTCACAACCACCACCACCACCACAACCTGACACCACCACAACACCACAGCACCACCAAAACCCCACCACAACACTACACCATCACCACATCACCACCACAACAGCACCACAATTTCACAGCATACCCACAACTTCACATCATCACCATCACCATCACCATCACCATCACCATCACCATCACCATCACCATCACCATCACCATCACCATCACCATCACCATCACCATCACCATCACCATCACCATCACCACACCAGCACCACAACACAACCACTGCACCACAGTATCACCACCACAGCACCACCACAACATCACCACAACTCCACATCATCACCACCACAACACCACCACATCACCACAGCACCATCACAACACCACACCATCACCACACCATCACAACACCATCACCACACCATCACAACAACACCACCACAACACCATCACAACACCACACCATCACCACACCATCACCACACCATCACCACACCATCACAACAACACCACCACACCACCACATCACCACATCACCACCATAACACCTCAAAAAACATCATAACACCACGTGGTGTTGTTGCGGTGGTGTTGGTGGTGGTGGTGTTGGTGTGGTATTGTGATGTTGTGGTTGTGGAGTTAGTGTTGTGGTGTTGTGGTGATGTTGTGGTGGTGTTGTGGTGATGTTGTGGTGGTGGTGTGGTGGTGTTGGTGTGGTGATGTTTTGGTCTTGGTGTGTTGATGTTGTGGTGTTGTGGTGGAGTTGTGGTGGTGTTGTGCTGGTGATGGTGATGTTGTGGTGTTGTGATTGTGGTGGTGGTGTTATGATGGTGGTGTTATGGTGTTGTTGTGTGACTCTTTTTCTGCAGACAGCACCTGTCTGGTGTGGTGATGTTGTGGTGATGTTTTTCTGGTGTGGTGGTGTTGTGGTGATATTGGGGTGATATGGTGATGATGTTGTAGTGGTGTTGTGGTGCTGTTGTGGTAATGGTGTGTTGTTGTGGTGATGTTGTGGTGTCATGTTGCTGGTGTTAGTGTGGTGAGATGGTGTGGTGGTGTTGTGGTGTTGGGCTGTTGTGGTGCTGTTGTGGTGCTGTGGTGATGTTTCAGAGTGGTGCTGTGGTGTTGTGGTGGTGTGGTGGTGGTGTTGTTGTGGTTATGGTATGGTGGTGTGGTGATGATGTGGTATTGGTTGCTGTGATGTGGTGATGTTGTGGTGATGTTGTGGTGCTGCTGTAGCGTTGTGGTGGTGGTGTTGTGGTGATGTTGTGGTGGTGTGGTGGTGGTGTTTGATGTTGTGGTGATGTTGTGGTGATGTTGTGGTGATGTTGTGGTGGTGTTGCGTGGTGTTGTGATGTTGTGGTGGAGCTGTGATGAGGTAGTGTTGATGTGGTGGTGATGTATGTGGTGGTGCAGTGGTGGTGGAGCTGTGGTGTTGGTGGTCAGTGGTGTTGTGGTGGTGGTGGTGTTGTGGTGGTGATGGTGGTGATGTGGTGGGGTTGTGGTGGTGTGGTGATGGAGTGGTGTTGTGCGGATGGTGTTCTGATGTTGTGGTGCTTAGATGCAGGTGGTAGTGTTGTGATGTTGTGGTGTTGGTGATGTTGAGTTGTTGTGGTGTTGTTGTTGTTGTAACGAGTGTTTTGGAAAATGAGATACTGTCCCTTCTCAAAATGTCAGTTGATGTTGTGGTGTTGTTGTTGTTGTAACGAGTGTTTTGGAAAATGAGATACTGTCCCTTCTCAAGATGTCAGTTTTCAACAGTCAATAAGCAGTCTTGCAGCAGTAGACATTTAGGACACCTTCTGTGCTGTCTACAGAAAAAGAGTCAGTGTCTCATTTTCCTGAACACTGAGATTACAACACAACCACAACATCACAATTTCACCTCAACATTACCACCACAACACCACAATACCATAACTGCACCACAACATCACCACAACATCAACAGCACCACAACACTACCAACACCACCACAACACCACAACACTAGAACACCACAACAACACCACAACAACCACACCACCACCACCACCACCCCATCACCACCACAACACCACACCATCACCACCACCACCTGACCACCACCACCATTTGGTGTGATGGTGTTGTGGTGGTGTGATGTTGTTGTGGTGGTGTTGTGGTGTGGTGATGTTGTGGTGGTGTTGTGGTGATGTTGTGGTGATGTTGTGGTGATGTTGTGGTGATGTGACGTGGTGATGTGACGTGGTGATGTGGTGTTGTGGTGGTCTGGTGATGTGGTGTTGTGGTTGTGTTAGTGATGTTGTGGTGTTGTGGTGGTGTTGTGGTGGTGTTGTGGTGTTGGGGTGGTGATGGGGTGGTGTGATGTGTGATGTTATTGTGGTGTTGCTGTGGTGGTGATGGTGGTAATCTTGATGTTGTGGTGGTGTTGCGTTATGTTGTGGGGTTGTAGTGGAGTTGGCGTGTGTTGTGGTGTTGTGGTGTTGAGGTGCTGGTGTGGTGTGATGGTGTGGTGTTGCTATGATGGCGTTGTGATGTTGTAGTGGTGATGTGGTAATGTGAGGATGTAGTGTGGTAATGTGGGGATGATGTTGTTAGGATGCTGTGATATTGTAGTCGTGTTGTGGGGTTTTGGTTATGGTGAATAGGTGGTGTTGTTAATGGTGTTTTGGTGTTGTGGTGTTAGGGTGTTGATGTCTTGTTGTTGTGTTGTGCTTGTATTGAGGTGGTATCATGGTGGTATTGTGGTGATGGTGTGGTAATGGTGTGGTAGTGTGGTGGTGTTGTGCTGGTGTTGTGATGATGTTGTGATGATGTTGTAGTTGTTGTGTGGGATGTTGTTGTTGGTGTTGTGGTGATGGTGTGGGGATTTGGTGATGGTGTGGTAAGGTGTTGTAGTTATATTGTGATGATGTTGTGATGGTATTGTGGTGGTGTTGCGGTGTTGTGGTGATGTGGTGATGTTGTGGTGGTGTGATGGTGGTGTTGTGGTGGTGTTGTAGTGGTGTTGTTATGATAATGTTGTAGTGGTGGTGATGTTTGGTGATGGTGTGGTGTTGTGGTGTGGTGGTGGTGGTGTGGTGGTGGTGTGGGTGTTGTGGTTTTGTTGTGGTGGTGTGGTGAAGTAGTGGTGTTGTGGTGGTGTTGTATTGTGTTTGTGTTGTGGTTGTGATGTTGCAGTTGTTTTGTGGTGATGTTTAGTGCTGTGGTGTTGGTGTGGTGAGGTTTTGATGTGTGATGCTGGGATGTTGTGGTGCTGTTGTGATGATGAGGTGATGTTGTGATGGTGTGGTGGCGGTGTGTGGTAGTGAGGTTGTGGTGGGCGTGGTGGTGGTGTTGTGGTTGTGTGGTGATGGTGTGGTGTTGTCATGATGGTGGAAATGATTGTCTGGTGGTTTTTGTGGTGGTGTGCGGTTGTTTGTGGTGTTATGGTGTGGTGATGTCGTGGTGGTGTGGGTGATGTGGTGGTGAGGTTGTGGTGATGTTGTGATGTGGTAGAGTTGTCATGGTGTGGTTGTGGTGTGGTGATGTGGTATTGTGGTGATGTGGTGTTGTGGTGTTGTGTTATAGTGATTGCAATGATCGTGGTTGTGATGATATGGTGGTGTGGTGTGGATGTTGTGGTGTAGTGGTGGTGTGATGTTGTGGTGGTGTGGTGTTGTGGTGGTGCGTGATGTTGTGGTGGTGGTGTGGTGTTGGTGCTGTGATGGTGTTGTGGTGATGTTGTGTTGGAGTGGTGGTGTGGTTGCATGGTTGTGGTGGTGTTGTGGTGATGTAGTATTGTGCTGAGATTGTGGTGGTGTTGTGGTATGGTGGTGATGTTGGTATGTGGTGTTGTGGTTATGGGATGGTGGGATGTTGGAGTGATGGTATGGTGGTGTGGTGATGTTGGCTGTTGTTGTGGAGAGGGTATGGTGGTGATGTTTGGGGTGTTGGTATGGTAATGTTGCGGTGTTGTTGTTATGGTGTGGTGGTGTTGTGGTGTGGTGGTGATGTTGTTGTGGTGTTGTTGTGGTAATGGTGTGGTGGTGATGTGGTGTTGTGGTGTGGTTATATTGTGGTGATGTTGTGGTATTGTGGTGGTGTTGTTTGTGTGTTGGCGAGGTGGTGTTGTAGTGGTGTTGGTGGGGGGGGGGAGTTGTCATGGTGTTGGTAGTTGTGTTTCAGTGGTGTGGTGGTGTTTCAGTTGTGTTTTGGGGGGAGGTGTTGTGGCGTTGGTGTGGTTGTGTTGTAGTGTTGTGATGGTGTTGTGGTGTTGTGGTAATGTTGTGGTGTTCTGGTGATGTTGTTGTGGTAATTACCATACCACATCATCACCATACCACACCATCATCACCACAACAACACCACCATAACATCACAACATTACAACATCACTACAACATCACCACACCATCACCACGACTACACAACCATATCAACATCACCACTACTTCACAACCACACCACAACACTACCATCACCACCACCAAACCATCACCACCACACCACAAAGTTACCACAACACCACCACAATATCACAACACAACACCACCACAACACAACACCACCCCACACAACAAAACCACTACAGCACCACCACATCACCAGAACAGCACCACTACAACATCACCTATATCACAACTACACCACCATGATATCACCACAACACCTACACCACCAACTTCACCACAACATTACTACCAAAACACCACAACGTCACCACAAAATCACCACAACACAGCATCACCCACCACAACACCAACACCACAACACCACAACGCTATCAAAACACCACAACATCACCACAACATCACACCACAACATCACAACAACACCACAACAACACCACAATCACACCACAACATCATCACAAAACATCACCACATCACCACAACATCATACAACAACACCACAACACCATAACAACACCACCACCATCAATGTCACCACAATACCACGACACCACAACACCACCACAACAACACCATCCCCACACCATAATCTCATCACTGCCTCTTTTTCCTGAACACACAGTTTTTTGGTGATGGTGTGGTGTTGTGGTGCTGTTGTGGTAGTGTTGTGGTGGTGATGGCGTGGTTGTGTGATGATGGTGTGGGGATGGTGTGGAGTTGTATTGTGGTGTTGTCATGATGGTGTGGAGGTGTGATGCTGTGTAGTGGTGTGGTGGTATTGTGATATTGTGGTGGTGTGGTGTGGTGTGGTGTGGTGTGGTGTGGTGATGGTGTTGTGTTGTTGTGGTGGTGTCATGATGGTGTTGTGGTGTTGTGTTGTTGTGGTGGTGTCATGATGGTGTTGTGGTGTTGTAGTGGTGGTGTTTTGGTGATGTGGTGGTGTTGTGGTGGTGTTGTGGTGGTGTTGTGGTGGTGTGGTGTTGTAGTGGTGGTGTTGTGGTGGTGTGGTGTTATGGTGGTGTTGTGGTGTTATTGTGTTGTGAGGTGTTGGTGTGGTGGTGTTGTTGTGGTGATGGTGTGGTGATAGTGTGGTGTTGAGGTGATGTTGCAGTGGTGTGGTGTTATGGTAATGTTGTGTTGGGTGGCGGGTTGTGGTGGTGTGATGGTGTTTTGGTGCTGTTGTTGTTTTGTGGTGAAGGAGTGGTGGTGTGGTGGTGTTACCATAGTGATGTTGTAGTGATATTGTCGTGGGTGTTGGTGTGGTGATGTAGTCGTGGTGGTGTTGCTGTGGTGATGTGTTCCTTGTGGTGATGTTGTGGTGATGTTGCAATGGTGGTATTGTTGTGGTGTTGTGGTGATGTTGTAGTGGCGTGGTGGTGTTGTGGTGGTGTTGTGGTGATGTTATAGTGGCGTGGTAGTGTTGTGGTGATGTTGTGGTGGTGTTGTTGTGGTGTTGTTGTGGTGTTGTTGTGGTGATATTGTGGTGGTGCTGTGGTGGTGTTGTGGTGTTGTTGCGGTGGTGTTGTGGTGGTGTTGTTGTGTTGTTGTTGTGGTGATGTTGTGGTGTGGTGTTGTGATGTTGTAGGGGTGTTGTGGGGGGATGTTATGGTGTTGGTGTGATGCTGGTGTTGGTGTGGTGAAGTTGTGATGGTGATATGATTAATTTGAGCACAACACCATCACCACCATCACAACACCATCATCACACCATCACAACACCACCATCACCACACCATCACAACACCATCACAACATCATCACCACCATCACATCACCACCATCACCACACCATCACCACAACATCACAACACCACCATCACCACACCATCATCACCCCATCACAATACCATCACAACACCACAATACCATCACAACACCACAATACCATCACAACACCATCACAACACCATCACCACCATCACAACCCCAAAACTTCACCACAACACCATCACCACCATCACAACCCCAAAACCTTACCACAACATCACACGCCTCACCACAACATCACCATTACACCACCATAACACAACAACAACAACACACCAACACAACCACCACAACACCACAACACCACCACAACACCACACCAGAACAACATCACCACCACAATATCACCTCATCACCACAACATCACCATAACATCACCTCAACTTCACCTCATAACCACACCAGAACAACATCACCATCACATCACCATAACATCACCACAACACCACCACAACTCCACCACAACACCACCACAACAACACCACCACACCTCAGCCACACCACACCCACAACACCACACCATCTCCACAATAACATCACACCATCTCCACACCACAACACCACCACAAAACAACCCCCACAATACCATCCCCACAATGATACCACACCATCACCACAACACACCATCACTGGCACCGCAGTGGCTGGTGCAAGGGATAACTATTTTCCTGGTACGCCAAACAAAGTTTAGCCACAACAACTCATACATGCCCAACTTTGAAAACCTTCGTTTGAGTATCCACTCTCTCTGTCTTTTCACTCTTACTCCGAACTCACAACATCACCACACCACCACAACACCACCACACCACCACACCTCCACCACAACATCACACCATCACACAGCAGCACCACACCACAACAACACCATCACATCTTCACACTACCATACCACTACCACAACATCACTACAACACCACAACACCACCACAACGCTACCACAACATCAACAACAACATCACCACAACAACACCACTACAACATCACAACCACATAACATCACCACAACATCCAACAACACCACAACATCACAACCACAACACCACAACACCACAACACTACAGCACCACCACAACACTGCAGCACCAAAACATCACAACAACACCACACCACCACAACATCACATCACCACAACACCTCACCACAACACCACATCACCATGACAATGTTGTGAAGTATGCTGTGTGGTGAAGAGTAAAGTGTGAAGTGAGAGAGAACAGGGGTTCTCTCTGGTTTTATTACTGCTGAATATATTGTTGTAGACAGTTGTACTACAACATAACTCCTAAAACTTAAGGCATGCCTTAATGTGCTATGAGCGCATTAAGTCCTACCTCATTTGGTGTTCCAGAGTGACTGTTGATCAGAGTACCTTATTAGGTAACTCACAACACGCCCCTTAACAGTATCAGGAACACCTTACAAGATTTAGCTCAACACACAAGTCATTCACACATCCTCTACCAAGGGCCTTCATGAGCATATCAGCCAGCATGATGGCCATGGGCATGTGATGAAGGCTAATCGTCTCATTGGCTAGGTTCTCACATACCAGCGCCAACTTGATGCCGTAGTGCTTCAATCACTGGTGGTACTCGCCCAGTCGTGAGGTCGCAATCATCAGCGCACTCTCATTGTCACAGTAGATCGGCATTTGACTCGCTCAATCAAGTCCTAAGTCGTTGTAGAAGTGGCCAAGGAAGATTGCATGCTTGATGGCTTTGGCCAGTGCATTGAGTTCGGCCTCAGCAGTCAATGTAGCTATGCAGGATTGATTCTTCGCTCTCCAGTAGACTGGGCCACCTGCAATCATGTAGAGTATACTGGATGTTGACTTGCGCGTGGTCTTGTCTCTGGCCCAGTCCACATCTGAGAAGCCTCTGGTCGTGAGGCCGCTCGCGTCTGGCATGTATCGTATCGCCAGTTCTTGTGTGCCACGCAAGTACCTAAATAAATGTTTCACTGCGGCCCAGTGTTCCCCCCCATAGGCGTTCAGATGCCTACTGAGGACACATGTCACATACGCAATGTCTGGTCGCGAGGCCAGGGCAATGTAGTTGAGCCATCCTACAGCCAATCGGTATGGCATGTCAACAAACTCCAGTGGGGTCTTCTCAAGCGTAGGAAGCTGGAGACCAGGCTCCATGGGCGTGCCAATTGCCTTCAAGGTTGCGAATCCAAAGTCGTGTAGAAGCTCTTGTATCTTGCCTGCTTGACGTAGTAGTATCAACCCGTCTTCATTGTCGCGTATCACTTCAAGTGACAGGATTGAAGTCGCGATGCCTAGGTCAATCATCTTGAACCCGTCGTGCAGTACCTTCTTGATACCTGGCACAAATCACTCTGGCGCATAGATCACGCAGTCATCAACGTAGACCGCTACATAGACTGCATGCTTGCCCTCATACCTGATGTAGATGCACGGGTCAGCACGCGTTGGCGTGAAACCTCTCATACGTAGGTGCACATCAAGCGTCCAGTTCCACTCAAGGGGTGCTTGTTTGAGTCCATAAAGACTCTTACGTAGTAGGCATACGTAGTCTGGACGCCCCTTGTCCACAAAACCCTCAGGTTGGCGCACATAGTTCTCTTCAGGAAGGATAGCGTTGAGGAACGCCATGGTCACATCCATCTGATGGACTGCGTAGCCAACCTGTACAGCTATCGTGATGAGCACCCATAGGTGCTCAAGACGTACCACCAGTGCAAACATCTCATCGAAGTCTACCCCATAGACTTGAGTGAAGCCTCTTGCTATCCAACAGGCCTTGAACCGGTCAATCAAGCCGTCCACGTGACGCTTGATCTTGAATAGCCACTTGGTGTCAATGATCTTCCTCCTGGCGGGTGGTGGTACCAGTTCAAACATACCATTCATCATTATCGCGTTGTACTCATCGCACATGGCAGCTTTCCAGTCTTCAGCGTGTGATGAGTTGACGGCTTCGGCGTACATTGTCGGGATCTTGACACTATTCTCATCCTGGTATGGCCTGTCCTCTCTGGCTATGCAGGCGTGAAACTCTTGAGAGTAGAGTTTGGGTGCTATCCTTGTGCGTGCCAGTGGTTTCTTGGGTGTAGGACACATTCTGTCACACCATGGTATTGGTGCAGGTTTCTTCTTGCTGGTCATCTTGTGTCCTCCATCGTCCAGCTCTTCATCTGATGGGGTCATATCCTCTGCATGGTTGGGGTCGCTGGTCTCTTCTGCCTCACTGGCTGGCTCATTTTCCTGGTCACTGGCTTCTTCTTTGATGGGTCCTTGATGAAGAGTGACCAGTTCAGGTTCATTGTGATGAATTTCCACCCTGGTCGTGGGTGGCAACGGCGGTGGTACGGCAAGTGCTAGGTCCATGTCCCGGTCTCATATGTTGATGGACCTAGCAACGGCTCCTTGCTGGGGCCTTCTGGAACGTTAAATATCATGTCTCTCGTTTCTAACACTTTATTTTCGATCAGGATTCAGTGATGTGAGGCGTCCACTTGTGCTGGACTGAGGTAGATTCTGAGGCGTGTTCGGTCTGCCAGCTTGCTTCTACCCACTGGGTTGGTGAGTACTTTGACACGCTGGCCAAACCTGTGTAGATGACCAATGTCTACATGTGGTTCGCTCTTGTTGGACCATCAGCTGAGTGGGGTGTTGAAGTTGTTGGCCATCGTCAGTAGCCAGTTGTTGATCACACAGGCCATGAGTGTGGCTTCTCCCCAGTACTTCGGTGACATGGCCATGTCTTGAAGCATGCACCTGACCATCTCTAGTAGTGTGCAGTTGAAGTGTTCTGCCACTCCGTTGTGCTTGGGCGTGTGTGCTGGTGTCTTCTTGTGCGTGATCCTTTTCTTGACTAGGTAGCGCTGGACCACGGCGCTCGTGTATTCACCACCCTGATCGCTCTGCAGCACTCTGCATTGACATTCAATGCCTGCTGACTTGAGGAAGTGTCTGATTGTCTCGCTGACCTCACTCCTGTGTCTGATGAGGTAGATCGTTGCATACCGGCTGTAGTCATCAATGAATGATACATAGTACCACTTTCCTGATGGCATGTCCACTGGTAGTGGTCCACACACGTCCATGTGGACCTGCTCAAGGGGTCTGGTCGCTCTCAGGGCCAGTCCATTGTGGATGTCTGGCCATGTAGCTTTCACTCAAATGCACACATCGCACAATGAAAGTGTGCCTCCAGCGTGCGCTAGACCAAGGGACTTGATCAGGGCACATAGTCGTGTCTCGCCTACATGTCCGTAGCGGCGGTGGAGCTGGTCGAGTGAGTAGTTCTCCCGGACGACATTCACTTGAGGTTGTGTTGGTTGGATTGGCTTGATTGGTAGCGCCAGCATGCCTCCTCGCAGTGTCGCCTGTAGTACTTTTCTGCCCTCATGATTGAACACGCTGCCTCCTGAGCGGTTTATCTGTACCTCGTTCCCTCTGGCCGTCACCATGGCTGTGGAGATGAGGTTCTTTGTGAGTCCTGGTGTGTACAACACTCTTGCAAACATCACCGCCTCTTTGACTCTGTTGACCTGGATCTTGCACTTGAAGTTGTCG
>JANDJZ010000851.1:0-17202 GCA_027943245.1 Acanthamoeba sp. SK_2022b | reverse complement strand
CTTGGGTGAGGTTGAGCCCACTCAAACTGAGACCGCGTAGATCAACGCCCGCCAGCTGAATGCTCGACTTCTGGTTTGTCAATTTGCGCAGCTGCTCGGCGCTCATCTTCTCGTAGCGGCGAGCGCCTGCCCGGGCCTCGACGAGGCGGGTGAGGCCGTAATAGGTGGCCTCCCGCTGCAACCTCGCCTCCTCCTCTACGCTCAGGCCTCGATGGGCGACGTCGCCCGTGCGCAGCCACTCGAGGATGAAACCAAAGCTCTCACCGTCGCGGTCGATGAACACGCGACCGTCGTCTTGGTTGAGGGCGTGGGAGCCGCTGAACATGGCCGCGAGCATGGAGTCGGCCTCCGACGTGAGCGTGGCCGTGCTCGTGGTGAAGTAACGACCGCCCACGTCGAGCTTCACCTTTTCGCTGGCCCGCGCGAGACAGTGGGTGGCAACGAGCTTGTGTTCGTCGTCGAGGGCCGCTTCCGCCCGGCGGAGGCGGAGTTCGAGGTCCGCGAGGTGCTTCTCCCGGTCTTCAATTTGTAGCTGCAGGGCGCGCAACTTCTCGGCCTTGTCAGCGAGCGCGTCATCGAGCCGCTGGTTGCTCTCTGAGTTGTGTTGGGCAGCCATGGGCAGAGTGTTTGGTTCAAGTTCCATTTCCCGTTCCTATTTTCTGATTTAAAAAGGCAGAAAAGAAAATAAGAAGAAACCTCCTGCCCGCCCAGCAAACTGTCGGTCCAACAAGAAGACCAGAGGTCTCAGTGCTACGAGAGCTCAAGTAGTGGCCGACCTTTTTTATCTGATTGTGTAAAACTAGATGAATCGATTCGAAGAGGAGGAGGCGGATGAGGAGATGTTCCCAGGACAAAAGAAGGAGGAGCCGAGCCCGGCCACCACAGCTCCACCTGCAGCCACATCGACGGTAGCTACCGGACCCGCCAACCATGTGGTGACAACTTCGAGCAAGGCTTCTACACCAGACGAGGAGATGTTCCCAGGGCAGAAAGCAGAGGAGGAGCGGCTGGCCGCACTACTCGCCTCTGACCCCGGCACCTTGTTCGAGCCTCTATGGCGCACCATCGTACAAGCCCCGACCATGCCAGTAGTGTTGCTCTACTTTCACTTGACTACTCACTTTCTGTCAATGCTGGCCTGCACTGCAGTGGCGTGATGTGTTCTCGGTGCTGTGGAAGCTGATGCACATCCTCTTCCCATTCTCAGTGTTCTTCACACGACGCCAGCAAGAGCTGCGCAACTGTACGACCTGCCTCTCGTCGCCTATGAAAGGGTGGCCGCAGTCTCAACCCTCTCTCCACGGCAGGGGATCTCTGGGGGCCGCTCGTCTTCTCCTTCATACTCGCCGTGTACGCCCTGCAAGATGATAGAAGAAGGTGAGTGACTCACCAAGGGCTTGTACACAGTGTTGTGGCACACAGCACGAACACCGACCGATCGGTCGTGTTCTGCATCACCATCACGGTCCTCTGGGTCGGCGGCTTCGTCGTGTCCATCAACGCCATCCTACTCGGGGGGCACATGTGCATCGCCCATCTCTACGCGCTCGCCCTGCCGCTCCCTGCGCTCAAGCACCCCCTTCCCTTTACAGGTCGGTGTTTGCGTGCGTGAGCGTGATGGGCTACTGCCTGGCGCCGCTCGACGCAGCTGCCATAGCCTGCCTCATCTGGGACGACACCGCCTTCCGCGCCGCGGTAGTGGTTGCTGGCTTCGCCTGGTCTATCCTCGGTGCCGCCGCGCCCCCCCTCTTCTTTCACTACCATAGAACTTCTCATCGCCGCTACTCGCTGCCTCCACTGACCGCTCGCGTCGCACACGAACAGCGTCGTGGGGCTTCGTGACGGCGATGATGCCACCAGACAAGACGGGGCGAGGCCTCTTGGTGTCCTACCCGGTCGTCCTGTTCTACCTGTTCGTGGCGTGGGTCATCGCCATGTGCAACGACCTGCTCGACTGACCTACGCCGTCGGCCTCATCACCACACCATCTCGACGAGAAAGTGAAGTCTGAAAGGAGTTGTTGAGAGAACGATGTACAACGAAGGAGGGCAGCGGAGAAGAGATTTGTCACGCAGCGCGAGTGGCTGGTGAAGAGGGGAGAATGCGAAGGCGTGGTCGTGCTTAAGCCATGGTACGGCCCTCGTAGATGTCCTTCAGTCTCTGCGCGTCTCTGGCGTGGTGGCACCTGAGCACAGCCTGCTCGCCTCGAATCCAGAAGCCAGCAATGCCCGCGCCTGAGGGAAAATGCATAAATGCTTTGGGTAAGAGAGCGAACGGGAAAGGCACTTCACGAATTCATGCAGGAGCTACTGCAGGCTCGGGTGCGCACCCATTGTGCAGAAGATTTGGCCTCGCCAGTTGAAGCGGTTGCGGTAGGCGGGCCCTGCAATCAACGATCAATTAACAATTAAAACAAGAATAGAACAACCATCTTCGGGCACGTACAAGCGAGAGACATGACTGTGGTGAAAATGGCAGCGCTGCCGCCCCATATAGCGAGGGCTCTGCCGCCTTCCTGCAGGAACTGCTGTCGGCACGATTCCATCTGCGCCCTGCAGCCATTTTGAGATTCGTCGCATAAATCTCTCCGCCAACGCTTTTCCACGCGATGTAAGCAAGGGGGGGAACGCACTCTGACGGTTCGAATTTTAGCGACATGTTGTTTTGCGTGTGTTGCTCGATCTAGTCTCAGATGATGAAGGAAAACCCCAAAATGTGTTGGCTTTTTATACGCTTCGTTTTTGCCGATCTTAGCAACAGCCTTCGCAAAGTTTCCGTCGGGAACGTCCGTAATGTATTCCCCATTCGGAACTTGCCGCACGACCGGTTTCCAAGTACGGCCGCGAGCGCGCTTCAGCCGACAACGAAGAAGGCCACCACGTTCTTGACGACGGTCAACTTGTTGTCCCAGGCCCAGACGATGCCTCCGCCCAGGCCCAGCACTGCCAGCGCAAGAACGGTCTTGCCGATCGGGAAGCCACTGCCTCGCGGTGGCGGCGTAGCTGTGGCCGGCGGTGGGTACTCGATCTCCTTGCCTGTCGGGGTCGTGAGCAACAGCCAACCAAATAAATACCATAAATAATAAATAAATACCATAAATAATAAATAAATAAATAAATAATGAAAACACGCACCACCAAGGGCGGACAAAACTTCGTCGGTCACTCGCGCGGCCGACTGCAGGGCGCCCTCCATGTAGCCGGGCCAGGAGGCTGCTCACACACGGCGAGGCGCAGATGAGTCTCAGCCTCGACTGCACGCGACTGCAGCCACGTCGGGAAGGGGGAGCCGTACTCGCGGTTTCGGTCCCGGCCCAGTGGATGCGCCCAAACGGGGCGGCGAGCGTCTCGCCACACGTCGTCAGCACTCCGGGGCCCATCAGGCCAGTGTAGCCTCCCTGCACCCACGGCTGATGTGTGAAGGCACACAGGCACGAGGGTGAGGGATCACTGCAGGCTGGGGGGAAATGGGGCGAAGCCACACCTCGGAGCACCAGTCCTGTTCGAGGTAGTCGATTGGGTCGGCCGCCCTCTCTCCAAAGTATTTCACAAATGTGCGCACCACTTCGGCCTTCCTCTCCTGTTGTGTGTGTGTGTGTGTGTGTGTGTGTGTGTGTGTGTGTGTGTGTGTGTGTGTGTGTGTGTGTGTGTGTGTGACTTCAGTGCGCACGTGTTACTTGCGTGTGTGGTGTGGGTGTGTGTTACCTCTTTACTCTTTTCGCTCCACTGGCGAGCCGGGTTGCCGTTGAAGAAGGCAACCAGCGCGTACTGCCCGATGTCGGTCACGCTGGCGTCGAAGCTTACGGACACGCCCTCTCCGTCCGTCACCACCTCGCCTGCACGCGCGTGTTACAAAACACTGCCATCAGCGTTATATGTCGACACAGAAGTTCGGGGAGGGTCGACCCACCAGCGAAGCCGTCGTCTCGCCAGAAGGGCAGGTCGTAGAAGACCAAGCACTGAGGAAGGAGAGAGAGAGAGAGAGAGAGAGCGACGGGAGGCGGAGATGGAGGATGTGAGCTACTCGCACTAGGGAGCTTTGACGAGTCGGTGAAGTGGGCACCTTGATGACTTGGCCCATAGGCATTCGCTGCGCCAGCTGACGTCTGCGCGTGGGCAGGGCAGGCTCGAAGTCGATGTTGTTCGTGAGCAGCGGCGGCACGGTGACGCTGGAAACGACGAGACGAAACGCGAACAGATCAGCATAGAGCCAGCACTGGCGTATAAGAAGTAAAAATATAAAATATTATAATAAAAAATACAAAAAAAAAGAGAGGAAAGGTAGACTCACACGACGCGGAGGCACGTGATGGACGTATTACGGACGGACACCGTAACGTGGGACTGCGTTGGTGGATACTAGTGACGGGGCTGTCGAGACTGATGCGGTCGCGCTCTACAGGCCCACACGTAGACGCGCACGGAGGGCGGTCAGGCGCCGGTCTTCATAGGGTGAGGCGCTGCTTGCCAGAGTACCGCTGAGCTTAGCGGCGAGCATCAGCGACACGCTGTGCGCTGAGCCTCTGATTCTGATCCCCTGCGCGTCGTCCAGCAGGGCCAGGTAGCCTCCGGCACAGCTGCGCTCACGGGCAGGGGGAACACGTTCAGGCGGGAGGGGGAAAGTCAGCCAGCGCCGTGGACGAGGACGGGCAAGCTCAGCCCCGTGGTGGCGTACTGGATGTAGTGGAGGAAGAAGAGAAACGACAGCTCGGCCGGGTCTGAAGAGTAGACGGCTCTGAAGAAGGTGATCAGTTCAATGAACGAGGGGGAACAGGTGGTGCTGCTATCAGCACCGGTCCACCGTACCGCACGCCGATGTCCCACATGGCCTTGGCGCCGTCGGTCCACAGGTTCTGCTGCTTCCAGGTCTCCACGGTCATGTTGTCCCACTCCTTGGCGTTTGGACAATCCTGTGGCCTGTGCCGCGCCGGTCAATCGGGCTCGCGGGGCGACAGTCTTAAACGCACAAGAACTTCCATTCTGGAGATGGACGTACCTCGCCTTGGGCACGGTCTTGGCGAGGGCGTCGATCTTCAGGATGGCCAGCTGGGTGTCGATCAGAGAGACGATGGTGAGCGGCGGGATGGTGCCCGTGTACGTCTTCTTCGTACCCAGCACGTCCATCCATTTCTTACCTGATCAAGCAAAATATACACAAGGATATTGGTTTTCATTTAGAAGTTAAAAAATCAATAATAATAATAATAATAATAATAATAATAATAATAATAAATTAAAAATAGTAATAGGGCAATACCTCGGGTGTACTGAGGGAAGGTGGGCACGCCGAGTTGTTGACAGAGCATGAGCATGCGGGTATGAGTGCGGCCGAGCCACTGACCACCTACGTCCCAGAGGTAGCCCTCTCTTGCCACACTCCTTGTGCGGCCTCCAACACACTGCCATGAGCAAAGATGATCGCATCAATCATTGAATTTAGAACCAACTGTAAAGGAGCGGAGCTACATACGCTGTTGGCCTCAAGACATTGCACGTGGAGACCCTGCTGCCCAAGCAACTGTGTTGTGCACAGACCAGAGAGACCGCCACCCACCACAACCACGTCGTAGTCCAGACCCGCCTCCATAACTTTCTGCAAATGCCCATACAGCGGCGGTTGGCGCTGGAATTGGCCTGAGCTGCCGCTGGCATGCTCATATGAGCGGCAACTAAACAGTGGAATTGGCGCCGCCTGAAGACTGAAGTGGATCTTCTTGACGAGCACCTCGTTCCCAGTTGTGCCGCTTGCCCTACATAGGAGAGATCGGTTAGCTGTGAGGCTGATAGAGGGACCAGGGTGTAGAATTGCGGCTACCGGCACTTTTCACAGCCATAGGCCAGATGCACCCGCAAAGGAGTGATCGAACCCTAACGACAAGCGAGGTTTCACATCACCCTCCTACCATCTCGAAGCACATCACCTTCTTGCTCACCATCTTCAACGCTTGCCTTTGTACGGAGGCGGCCGAAGGCATTGAGTGAGCGCAAGCTGGGCGTGGTTAGGGTTCGAGCACAGGAGGCGTCGCAGGAGCTTGAGCATCACTCTCCAGAACGACCCAGCCAGAGGGAGGCGCGTTGTTGCGAAAATTCGAGAATTCGAGAAAGCTATCCGAGGGTCGCTGCGACCATATCACAAAACCTCCACATGCAGCACACAACGCACAACGTCGAAACCAAGCGGCCTACCTCGGTTACTCTATCGTTACGGCCAAGAAAGACTGTCGAGTACAAGCCAAAGAAACGTATTCGCTGGGTCCTCTCCTGGAAAGGGCTAGAACAGTATCGTGAACAAATCCGTTCTCTGGCGCACGAGGTCCACGAGAGCGACACTGCGGTACGGGCTACCATGCCTTCATCGGTAGCAACAGGACTCATTTGTGCTGCGATCCGAGACCCTTCCACCACACCCTCGGCTGCTGTTGCTAGGGCTGCTAAGGCCCAAAAAGCCCTACGCGACCTTCACGCTAAGCTGGTGTGGGAGAATCACCTGGAGTTCGACTTTGTGCGTAGAGAGTGGGCGCCCATCCTTGATCCAAGTCCCGCAGAAGCACAGCGCTGCGAGCAAGCGGTACGAAGGCTCAAGCGGCGCAACCCTAAATTTACGGCTGTTTGAGCTCAGCAAACCACCGATACGCAAATAAGGTGGAGGGCACTGGTCTCTCAGCAGCGTAATCAATGGAGCTGACTGCAACACAACACAAAAGTGAATCTTTAAGTACCTGGTTTTTTACCTAAAATATGTACATCTCCAGGTTGGTCTGAAGACCATGAAATGAATAGGTTTGTCCAACATGCATCAGGTCAATACTTCTCTTGCTGTTTGTGATCCAAAAACATCTGTGAATGTACAGAATGGGTGGTACCTGTTAATTCAAAAGTAACATCATTACTTTTTTCTGAACACAATCTTGATTAATGCTGGATGTCTTGGTCCATGAGGCTGGTGAAGTTTAGCTGGTCTTTGTTTTGCCTAGTAGCCTGCCAGCTCCCCTCTCATGTTAACATCTTATGTGCACCCTGCCAGGTTCTTGCATTCCACCCCAACAATTGGCCACTGCTATGTCCACCTTTATTGTCACTCTTGCAGTGTGCATAGAATAATGTTTCATGTTACAGTGTAGGAAGATGCTCTTCATGAGTTTTGTGGATGTGGATTCTTTCTGATGGAGTGGTGTCAGATGGTGCATAGTCAGAATGTGTGAGTAATGTGTTATTCAATAAGAAACAAAGAGGGTTGTACCGTTTTGTAACAGAAAAGTACATTGTGAAAGGTAGTTCATCCACAACTCTATCAGAAGTCGTCACTCAGTAGCGCGCCCATGTTGCTCAGAGTATGCCATCACTAGGAAGTCATCTTCCTCATCACTGACTGACCACTCACCTCCAACATAGATGACATGGTCCTTATAGAGTCAGTCTCCCACTAGCCCTGTCACCTGCAACATTGACTTTCCTCACTGGGCCTTGGCCAGCCAATTATCAATTTTAATCTTGAATGGTTGATGGTTGCCCCTCAGTTTGCCTCGCATGTTGAGGTTCCAGACCTCACCTTCCACAGGCGTGAGGTCCTTGTAGCCATTCATTCTCTTGTCAGCCCTGTCATCTGCTGAGATATCGATTTGAGACATGTTGAAGTTGAGGTTGTTTGTGGTTTCCTCATCAAGTTCTAAGGTCTTGGAAACCAGTTTGCACAGTGAGAAGTGACAAAAGGTGTTGGCATACAAGTCAAGAACAAACTGTGGGGGTGAATTGCACCCTTGTGGGTCAGCCAGTGTCGGTCTGTGCTAGGGTGAAATTGCGTGTTTTTCCATGTCATTGTGTGTCAAGTCCAGTTTTCATTGAAGTTGAGGTTTTGTCAGCACAACAGGGGCCAAAGTTCATTGTTGTCACACCCACACCGTTGCCAGGTGTGTCATTCTTCCAATTTGACAAGGAACAATGGATGAGGCCCACTTGGCGTATACCTTTGATTGCTTCCCATGCAAGTTGAGGGTCCCCATTGTGAGTGGGGGTCTTCACCAGCATCCTACTGGACCTAGCCTCCCCAGTACATTCACTTAATCCTCATTAATTTATTGTTGATTGTAATCTAATCAGATCTAATTTGTGATGCCAGGTCCACCACCGGCATTAGATTCAATGGCCTCAAGCAGTTGTTCCATGCTTCCAGTCCCATCATCTAGGACCAAAGCCCAAGGCCAAGCCCAAGGCCAAGCCCCAGCCCCAGTCCAAGAAGAGGAAGGGGCCGCCTGAGGAGACAACTGAAGAACCTCTGTCTGGTGAGGAAGAGGCAAGCAAAGATGGTAACCTTATTGTTTGATTTTAACTTCTTAATACTCATGAATGACTGTTGTGTCATTGTGTCATTGTGTTTCATGTTGATAGTATAATGCTAGAATAAGAGATGAGAAAATGGAGAGAGAGCATGCTGATGAAGATGTTGGGGCATTGTTGCTAGCTTCTCCTTGTAGGCCATCTTCAGCTCAAGAATTCCTGCAACTGGGATGCCAGTGAGCTGTGAACGTGTCTCTCCAGGCAAGCTCAGAAAATAGAGAGAAATGGGCCAACCAGTTTGCTGAAGATGAGCATGGTATTGCTGATGCTGGATTCAATGGTATGCTCCTCTCCCAACTGTATGCATTGAAATTCAAAATCCTAATATTGTGTGTATAATGTTGTGGTGTTGTGAGTGATGTTGTGCAGGACTAGCAGATGATGGCGTAAAGATATTGACGCCACCCACTTACAGATTGGAAGAGTCCAGGTTGGCGTATCGCCAGTTTTCCTCAGTGCGCATCATCATAGAGCAAGTCATTGGCATGATCAAAGACTGGGCAGCCACGCGTGAGACCCTTCGTTTGCCGACCACTAACTTGGAAGACCTTTACGAATTCCATCACCGTGTGTGGACTGTGGTGTCGGTGTTTGTCGATATGTATCGGAGGATAAAATGGAGTTTATTCGTGTTGAACTCGTTTCAAACAGGATTGACACTTTTCAGTTTTTTTTTTGAAACAGGTTCAGTCCGGTTCAACACCACTCGACACTCATCGACACAGGGTTTTTTCGGGTTATAACCCCAATTTTTCCTTTAGCGTGAAATACACCCCGGTCTTCTGGTGTGGGGGTAGCATATCCTATCCGTCCATCTGGAAAAAATGACTTCCATTTATCGACCCACCTTGACCCTGAGTGGAGCAATGTCTTCTTCTTTCGGACCACGAGGCTGCGCAACCACCCCCGTTATGTTGCTTCGTCCATGCGCCGTGCGAGACTCGGAATTCCCGAGAAGAAAAACGTTTGTCCCAGCTGTTCCACTGACCTGTGCTACAAGGAACACCGACGCGGGAGGCTAGTACTAGTGGCAAGCCGCTTCTCCTGTCCGCCGCCGGGAGGGACACTCACCCCAAGGGACTTCAATTCACCGCATAACACAGGAGGGACTGGTGGAGCGCAGTAACACGACTCCTTCTCTATCAAGCCTTCTGTGTCTATCTGGCCTGGATTTCACCGCAGATGCGAACTGGGCTTAGATACAACTGGGAGTTGCCGGTGGTTGTCAAGCTGAACAACCCCATTGCCTCCATCAACAAGACAAGAAGAGCTGGTCGCCCAAAAAACAAAATGGGACATGCGTGAAGCTGCTAGTAGGGGATGTGGTAGGGCGCGTCCAGCGGGTGGATCCGAACGGGATGGGCTTCCGTGTTGAACACCCACTCGTCGAGATCGATCAGCTCCGGCGCAAACAACAGATACAGATATTTGCTGGAGACACACAGTCGCGTCAGTTGCTCAAAGCCAATGAAGAGAGAGAGAATGCGTGTGCAAGTGGTGGGTGATAGGGCGTACAGCGTCTCGGCTAAGAAGAAGCTCTGCTGCAGGTTGTCGTGGTGCGGCGGGACCTGCGTGACGTCGACGATGCCACTGAACCCGTGGTCCACTTTGCAGCTCTTGATGAGGGACTGTGTCATGACAGCCACAAACAAGATGAGATACAGAGAGGTCACTCCTCCACTGCTGCTTAGCCCCGATGACGTACGTTGAAGATTTCCCAGCCCCACTCCTGATAGATGGGATCACCGGTGATCCTGTGCAGAATGAACAGAGACTCCACGGTCTCTGGTCGCAGGATGTAGTGACGATCCGAGTTCGTGCTGGGGTTGACGCAAACGACGACCAGTGAGCTCGAGAGTAGGCATAGGCATGTATGTCATCCGTGCTATACCTGAAATCCTTTGAGTGATCGTCGAAACGGACGATCTCCGGAAAGATGCCGGTGGGCATGCGGTGGTAGATCTCGTAGCACGTCCGCGTGATCTCTGCGCCCAGCTCCAAGTGCTTCTCTCGAAGCGCCTCTGCAGATATTGTTCAGACGAGGAAAACAACACAACAAAAAATAGATGCAAAAAACCCCATGATTTGTTTTGCAATTAATGATAAAAAAAATCAAAGGCAAATTTGACGCGTACCATGCTCCGGGCGAAGGTGTCTCGAACCGAGAGCGTACATTCCGCCTGTCAAGCGATTACAATCGCGAGAGGTGAGAGACAGAACACTGGAGAGGGGGGAGAATCCGGCAGTACCGGCAAAGCAGGCCAAGTGGTCCATCTTGGGGTCGTTTTGCGACCCGCGCCGCTCGGCGATGTAAGTGAGGCCGCTGGGCTTAGACTTTTCGATGAGGTGCTCCCGAATGGCCTCAGCTGAGTCGACGTACATGCGATAGAACATGCTCTGCGTCTTATTAACGAGCAACCTGCGTCCGGACATGTCGGAGGAGTGCGATCAGACGATTAAGCGCAAAAACAAAAACAAAAAATCATTGGAAAAAAGAAAAAAAATATACAAAAACAAAACACGCACCAAGTCTTGATGAGATATTCGTAGAAGCTGTCGCCCATCGCGCCCAGCGTGATTCGGCTTCCATCGTAGCCAGCTGCGAGGCACAATCGGGCGAGTGAGAATGCAAGACGAACGCAGCATGAGCACACCTCCCGAGCTACGGAAAGGCGTACAAAAGGAGGACGATTGCGGGTCCAGGTAGATCGGGTACAGAGCTCCGTTCGGCTTGTTCATTCGGTCCAGCTGCTCAATATACTGTAATAATAAACGCATAAATAATAATGAAATAATTGAGAAATTAAGTAAGTGTTTAGCGTACCTTGGTGACCTGTTCGGCGTAGGAGGGATTGCCTGTGCGTTCGCTGAGCGTGATGAACTCGATCTGGATTGTGGCCACCTCCGACAGCAGCGCCGTTCCCGACCAGCTATACCGACCGCCGCCGCTGTGTCGAAGAAGGCGAAGAGGATGAGTACGGTGAAGTGCTCGCAGAAGGCTCTTCACGCAAAGCCGTACGCCTTCATGTCGACAGATGTGAGGGGCCAGTGGCCCTGGAACGCCTTGGCGAGGCCATTGCCCACTTCCTGCGCCTTCTCCAAGAAGATGGGCTGTCTCGTCGAACCAAGGCGGCCGCGTTCCAATGAAAGAGGGAGAGGCGTGAGCCTGTGGCCAGACGCACGCGTGCACTGCACAAGAACGTGCACGAGAGGGGGGAGAGCTCCGTACATCCAGCGACATGTCATAGGCTGACAAGAGGCCACCGAGAATGCGAATGGTGTTTTCGAATGTGCTGACATGCCCGCCCTACGAACACGACATAGAATTGGTGTGGGTCGGTTGCTCGGTTGGCATGGAGAAGCGGGAAGGGCCGAACCACAATAAAGTTGAACGACGCCACCCAATCGCGCGCTCGTTTGAACTCGTCCTTCATGCCCATCAGGTAGAGCGTGTCCAAACTGTCGACAATGGAAGCCTGTGTGTGTGTGTGTGTGTGTGTGTGTGTGTGTGTGTGTGTGTGTGTGTGTGTGTGTGTAACCCGGGATGGTCAAACACGCGCACTGCGGTGACCACATGGGCAAGCATCGATTGTGGAGAGGAGAAGTGTACGCCTTGTCCATTGCCCATCCAGTTGTGTCCACTCTTGGTAAGCGGCCTCAATTCGTCTGCAGTGTAGCGTGAGTTATGCTCGACGCACGAGCGAGCTATCACGGGAAGAAGACTCCGGGCCGCGGTGTACAGGTAAGGTACCTTGGCCCCAGGCGTGCTCGACGTAATTGTTCCATGCATGCTCCATGGCAGCCTTGACCGCTCGCCTTCGCTGAGCGATCTCGCGTTCACGTACGGGGTCTGCTCAGTTCACCCAAGCAAAAGACAGGTCATGCCTATGATACGCCACACGCGCTTGCAACTGCTTGCAGAAGGTGTACCTGCTGGTTGGCTGGCCTCTGTTCGTGCTAGACACGAACAGCAAAAATAATGAAAAGGGTGAAATCTAATCAGAATTTACAGCAAACAATTCATCTAAAACCTTGCTGGAGAACCAGATTGGAGAGGAGGGTGTACGCTGTGGCGCCCAAGGGCGAGAAATCGCGACTCCTTGCGATGGGCCTTGGGCGAGGACGTAGAACGTGATGGCGACGGCATAGGCAAGGGCTAGGAAGATGAACAGCTTCCATCGCAACCGATACAGCGTCGCCAACAGTCCCATCCTTTGCCGCAGATGATCTTTCGCGACGGCTCCGGCAAAAGCTGGTATTTATTTCTTTTTTTTCTTTTAAATTGCTTTTCCCTTTTCCGTTTTTTTATTCTCGGCTCGGCGCCAAGCCAAGCGTGAGAGCGCGTAGAGACAAGAAGGACACGTCAAGGACTGTTGATGGGGCTGAGGAGGGAGACGGAGGCAGGATAGCGATGAGGGATAGCCCTCGAAGAGGAGGTTTCGTGCGGGAGGAAGTCGAGATTGGAATCGTCCACGTTCTCCTTCTCGTACTCGTCCTCCAGGTCCAGCTCCGCCAGCTGCTGCGCCAGCTGCTTGGGCAAGTGGCTCCTCGCGCTCGCCACCGACCTACCCCCACTCCCCTTCGCGTTCCACACAAGGCCACGAGTCAGACAGGCCTCCAAAGAACAACGCACGCCCACACTAGGCCACCAGGACACAACCGCGCTAGGGAGGCCACCTGGGATGGAGAGTCGTGGCCAGCGGTGTGTAGAGCCATCGACACCAGCTTCTCTTGGTTCTCGAGCAGCGCCGCTTGCTCCTCTGTCGAGTGATATGTGTATGTATGAGAGAGAGGGAGAGAGAGACCACACGACAGCGCAGAGCCCGAGCAAACGCAGAACCAGCACAACATGGCGTACCGAGCTTCTTTCGGAGCATGCTCAGGTCGCTTGTGCCGTCGGGCGTCTTGGGCGTCATGGCCTCAGCGCGAGCTGTTAACAGTTTGATAGGAAAACGATCTGATGAGCATCGCCATCGCCTCCTCTTCCACGGCAAGCAACAGCGCGTGCTCGACGTGCATACCGAGAATGGCAGCAAGGCTGGGCGGGAGCTCGGCCGGTGCCCTCTCCTCGGGCGCCTGTATCGCCGGCCGAGAGGCCAGCTCCTTGAGCGCGCGCACGTCCTTCTCCACCTGAGCCTCCACCGTTCTGCGGAACACTGCGACGGGCATGTCCATGTACTGTTCGTCTGACTTGATCGAATCCTGCACCTCAGCCCGCCAACCCATAATAGAAGCCATCAGCGGAGGAACCCAGGTTTGAATAGGCTCGGCGGTCCAGTCCTCACACCGGGGAAGCGTGAGTGAGACATATATCCACTCGTCAGAGGTCAATAGCAACCACTCCTCTGCTCACGCTTCCCTCTTTTCATTTTCTTTCTTTTCTTTTCTCTTTTCTTTGACTGTGCGCTGTGGAGGAGAGGACGAGCAAGCGAGTCGGTGTACCTTGCCCTTGCTGTCGGGAATGGCTTGGGAGAAGCTCCGGCGCATGCTGAGGATGGTCTGGCGCAGGGCCTTGATCTCCTCTCGCAGCACCTCCTGCTTTCGCTCGTACGAGGCCACGATGCCCCGGAAGATGTCCTCGTCCTGTCCGCAGCGGGCGCCAACAAGAGACAAGTCAGGCACGATGGGCCAGCATCGGGTCGACTCGAGCTAGGCCGAGGTACCGACTGCTTGCTCCTGAGCGGCGTAGCGGGCACGGCGGCGCGCGGCAGCCTGGAACCGCCAGCGGCGGTCGACGAGTTGACCGAGTTGAGCAGCTCGGTCGCCTTTCGCGACGCCACCTTCTTCTCGGTGATGTACTGCTGCAGCGTCTGCTTGAGACGTTCGTACTCGCGCTCCTTCTTGCGCATCTCGTGCTGCGTAGCAAGCGGGTGTTGCGACATCAACCAACATGTTCGAGTCGAATGTTGTAGTGTACGTGTAGAAGAAGGGAAAGGAGGAGGGGGGTTACCAGGTACTGGGTGTCCTTGCCTTGAAGGGCGAGGAGCTGCTTGCGCGTCTCCTGTCGTTCGAGGTTCCACTTGGTCTTCTCCTTCTCGATGTTCTCTCTGAGCGACTTCTCGCGGGCCTGGCACTGGACCGTCTCCCGCTCTAGCTGATCGACTCGGTCCTTCAGCCGTTTCTACAAATGTAGATGTCGTGTCGTGTAGGATGTTAGAGCTGCGCTAATCCTGTGACGAGATGACGTCACGGGGCGAGGCGAACCTTCTCGGCGGCGAGTCTGTGTTCTTGCGACAGAGACACGGCCAGATCGTCGGCCTTTCTCTCAAGCCGCTGCTGGGCATCCTGTGCGATTGAACGGACCACATTAGGTGAGAGGACACAAGCGAGGGAGGATGGACGAGTAAAGGAGGAGCCAGCGGTACCTGGCGCAGTCGCAAGAGGGTGTACATGCAGTTGAAGACCTGAGAGATGGTGACGGGGGTAAGCGGCAACGCGTTATCGGCCAGCTTTAGCATGTCCTCGACCGGGGAAGATATGCCCAACAGGGAGAGAGCGTTGTTTAAGTACATGGCACTGTTGCTCATGTTCTCCTCGTTGCAGAAGCCCCTGCACATTGTGGTTTGAAAGTCTATAAATGGCAAGAATCGAAGTGAAAGGTCGTCTACGTACGCATCTTCTTTGTAATCGTGTTTGGTGTAGGGAGAGCCATCAAAAGAGGAATCTGAGGCCTGGAGAGATACATCAGCCAATAATTCTGCACAACGCCCAAGAAGAGCCACCGTACGTTGGCCCACGCCTTGGCAAGATCGTCATCGAAGATGGGGCGGTCCATCGTGTGTAAATTGCTGCGTCCGTGGTTGTGTCCGTTTGCTTACCTTTCTTCCGTTTCGCGCCAAAAGTATTCCAAAGAAAAACTTGGGAGAAAGGGAAGTGAAATTCTGGAATGGTAGGAAGCTAAAAGCTCGGTAACGAACAACACCTCCAAAGCCCGAACTCTAGTCGGCAACAGAAGATGGAGGAGCTGCTGGTGTCAGCGGCCAAGCTGCAGGGTCAATACAAGCAGCTTGAAGAGCAGTGCAAGGCGCTGGAATCGGAGATAGTTGCCAAACAGGAATTACTGGCCAAGCTCGAGGTCGACCACAAGCAGCGCAAGGAGGCCCTGGGTGCCCTCCGACGCAAGGCAGACAAGGTCGAGCGTGGGCTCGAGGAAAAGACCAAGTTCGTCTCGTCCCAACACGAGAGGGCAAGCAGGAAGGTGAAGCTCGACGTCGGCGGCCACCACTTCACCACGAGCATGACGACGCTCACGTCGGAGGCCGACTCCATGCTCGCGGCCATGTTCAGCGGCCGCCACGCCCTCGACAAGGACGATGATGACCGTGTGTTCATCGACCGCGATCCCAAGGCCTTTGGGCTCATTCTCGACTGGCTGCGCAACGGCCACCTACCGGCGTCCTACTTGACGAGAGGGGCACCTCCCCATGGCCACCGCCACACCGGCCAGACAGTCGACAAGGAGGTCCTGGCGTTGGAGGCCAGCTACTACGGACTGACCAGGCTGGTGGCTCTTCTCGAAAGCGCCGATGTCAACAAAGGCAGCAGGGCAATGGGGACGGCCATCAAAAGCGATGAGAAGAAGAGAGCGACAACAAAGTTGCCACTGCGCTTCTCAGGCGAGAGCACGCCGCGATCTACCACCGATTCGCCACAGGAGGTGGGCGGCTCCAGCCCGGTTGTCGACGACGACGACGAGAACGAGGAAGAAAGCTGCCTCGAGGACGGTCGGCCGCGCGTGAGGCTCACCGAGGACCAGTTCGTGCGACTGCTCAACAACAGCCACCCGCCGCAGCTGAGCGGGTGCGACCTGCGCGGCTACTCGCTCAGCGGGATGAGGCTCGCCGAGGCCCGCTTTTTCCAATGCGACCTCCGACGGGTCGATCTGCGGTGGGCCATTCTCAACAACGCCAGCCTCGTCCAATGCGATCTCCGTGGCGCCAACCTCACTGGTGCGCCGCCTTGGCGTATTTGAAGCCAAAGTGATGTCATCAGTTCGTAATCATCACTTTTTGATGCCATTACAGGTGCCCAGCTGGAGAGCGCCAACTTGTTCAACGCCAACCTACGCAGAGCCGACTTGTCGGGTAGGACTTCACGCAAAGCTCGTCAACTCAGTCGAGAGCGTGTGATTGTGCCAAGCAGGCTAACATGTTGGCTTGTGTAGGGTCGAATCTGCACTGGGCCAACCTAAACTACGCCGATCTGCGCGGCGCGGCGCTGACCAAGGCCAACCTGAAGGAGGCCAAGAACCTAGCCTCCACCAAGCACCAGGGTGTGGACTGGCGCAGCGCGGACAACCTGCCTCGAGACTTCCGACCAAGCCAGGGTACCAGCTGAAGCGCATTCGGTGGTCCAAGTTGACCACGCAGAGCATTCTTGTTTGTTGGACATTGGAATTACCTTACTTGCTGCCAACAACACAAAACAACGTTTTGTTTTAGTAGTTCTGTTCCGATACTTTAGTCAAAGGTCCATCTAATGGTCCTATGCAGAGATCTGAGAATTAACGTGGAGACCCACGTGCAGCATTAACCTCGATCTTGAACTGCAAAACGGTCAGGTGCGCTGGAGGTGAGTCTATTCTTTTCCTGCCTCAAGCTTGACGTGCTATCGGTAGACCCCGACAGGGAGCATGGGGCAGCCCTCCGGTTTGGGGCGCACTTCCTTGTCTTGCCTCTCCGAGGGAGCCCAGGCAGGAGAGATAATTATCACCTGTACGTGCGCGCATGGAGGACCCTGGTGAGACTGCAATGTGAAGGCAGGAACGGCGGCACTAGGGATGTACATGGTCTCCAAAGAGGTGGGGGCCAAGGCCACACCACAGGGACGAGCGACACCTGTGGTGCTGTGGTCTGCGTATTCTTATCGG
>JANDJZ010000850.1:0-10013 GCA_027943245.1 Acanthamoeba sp. SK_2022b | reverse complement strand
CGCACACACACACACACACACACACACACACACACACACACACACACACACACGCAACGCGCGCGCGCGTGTGGTCGTGTGCTGACGTCATCGGTCGACCAGGTGGTGCCGGGCATGGCTCCGCGAGGCGGCTACAGGTATCCCCAGGGCCCGCCTCCGCAGATGGGCCGAGGCGGCGGCGGCAGCGGCGGCGGCGCCGAGTACATGAACGCGCGACCCGAGGGCGGCGGCGGCGGCGGCGCGCCCAACAAGTCGCCCGCGCAGGCGCAGCCCTTCCACCCGCGCCAGGGCAACCCCAACATCAACGCCGGCGCGTTCTACCCCGGCCAGCAGCAGCAGCAGCGCGGGTCCAATCAGTCGCGCGGGGCGTCGCAAGGCCAGGGAGCGCCCCAGCAGCAGCAGGTTTGCATGTCCTTCCACAGCCATTTTGTGATTTTGCTCGAGGATGATGGAGATGACGATGATGAAGAAGAAGATGAAGACCTGTGGACTTTTGCTGATCGGCCCCCGGCGCATCTTCCCCCACCGCAGGACAAGGACGGCGGCCAGCGCTTCAAGGTGCCCAACACGGACGTCCTGCCCCAGCAGTAAGCAGCCAGAGACGCCCCATCGGTTGCTGTAGACAAAAAAAACACAGGACAAACAAAAAAGTCTATTTATAAAATAAAACAAAACAAAAAACAAAAACTAACCTGCTGTTTCGAAGAATATTTTAAATAAATTGGGGAAATAAATTTAAAGGTAAAGGTCAAGTGGCGGGAAACTTCCAAACGGGTATCGCAAGCAAAGGATAGCAGGGGGTAAGGATGGAGAGGGAGAAAGAAACAGGAGGGTCAGTGCCGCCGCAACGTAGCATGGCGCTGGAAGATCCTGACATGTGGATACTCGAGTTTAGTCTCTTTCACGAACTTGACCAGGTCGCCGCCCAGATCAAAGAGAGACACCACTGTACACCCCCCCAAGTTGCTTTCATCTTTCTCTCTCTCTCTCTCTGCCCACCCATCTATACGAATCGTTACACGTAATTCTATATTGATCGCATGATTGGGGGGGACAACACTCTCCTCCAGTGACGCACGAGCGGATCGAGGCCACGCCGCTGTTCCAGCGCATGAAGCTCAACGGCCTGTGCGGGACGCTCGCCAACGAGGCCAAGTCCGAGGAGTGGCACAAGTGGCTGGTCGTGTTCGCCAACTGCTGCCCGGCCGAGTGGGACTCGGGCCCCGACTCGCGCCACCACGCCCTCCTCAACGAGTACAGGGCCCAGCTGGTGCTGCAGCCGCTGCGCCAGGACCCGCCCGACGTGGACGAGTTCTTTGCGCGGCGCAAGGCCTACGCCCCGTTCACCTCGCGCGCCACGCCGGGCGAGGCCGCGCTGGCCCAGGAGATGGAAGACCTCGCCCGCCGCATCCGCGAGGCCCGCGGCGGCGGCGGCGGGTCGGCCGCCTCCCTGCGCCGCCTCGTCGGCGCCGCCGTGGGCGACCACCCGGTGTCCCGCTTCCGGCGCGACGTCCTGGCCTTCATCGACCGCATCAAGCAGCGCTCGCCCCGGCCCTTCCTCTACCAGGTCTACGAGGACATCGCCGCCGGCCGCTACACGCCCTCCGCCACGCCCAAGCCGTGCCGCCTCCCCTCTCCTCCTCCTCCCCCCTCACGATGCGCTGTGGCCAGTGGTGGACTGATGGGGAAGAGGGTGGTGGGGGGTGAGGGGAGGCAGGTTCACGGAGGAGGAGCTGAGGGCGACGTACGGGGACGCGAAGGGGTGGCGGGCGATCGCGAGCCAGACCGACGGCGACGTGGCGGCGTTCGTGGGGCAGCGGGACAGCCGCCTTCGGGCCGGTCGCGTCGCGAGCGCCGCCGCCAACGGCGACGGACTCCCGCAGGCGGAGAAGGCGGCCGCAAACGGGGCCAAGGCCAAGGGGAGGCCAAAGAGGCAGATCGAAGAGGAGGAAGAGGAGGAAGAGGAACAGGAGGAACAGATCGTAGAGGAGGAGGAGGAGGAGGAGGAAGAGGAGGAGGAGGAGAGAGAGGTGAAGGTGAAGGTGACGGCGGCCAAGCCAAAGGACAAGCAGGCGAAGAAGATGACGACGACGACCACAACGACGACGAGCGGCGCGACGGTGACCAAGAGGAAAACGGCCGAGACCTCCCCCGTGCGCGACCTGCGGGACAAGAGGCAGGCCCTCGGGTGCGGCCTCGCTCGCCTCTCTCGCTGCTGGAGACACCGCGGGGGGGAGGGGGGAGGGGCGTGTGGGCTGACCGGGGGGGAGGGCGTGCGCGAGCGCAGGGAGCAGGTCAGGAGCGGCGACCCCCTGCCCGGCCTCCTGACCAGGGGAAAGAAGGCCTCGTCGTCGTCGTCGTCAAAGTCCAAGTCCAAGTCGTCAAGGTCTGCTGCGGCGCCGGAGCCCGTGCCGGAGGGCCGGGACGACTATGGCGGCGACTACGGCGACGACCACGCCCGAGGCGCCTACGACAGCGCGGAGGAGACCGAGAAGACCAAGCAGCCGAGGACCGGCTCCCTCATCTCGCGCGCGCGCAAGTACCTCGAGCGCCACCCCTCCGCCGCCGCCCAGCGCTGGGACAGCGAAGATGGTACCAGCCCGAGCCCCCCTCCCCCATCACCCCCCCTCCCAAAGCTGTCCCGCGTCGTCGGCGCGGTTGCTCATCGCGCGGTGGTGGTGGTGGTGGGCGGCGACTGTCGCCGGCAGAGAGCGCCCTGTCGACGCGCGATGAGCGACAGGCCAGGGCCGGCCCGAAGCGGCGGCGGCAGCAGCGGCGACGGACGGGCGACGCCAGCTCGGACGAGGAGGAAGAGGAAGAGGAGGAGGAGGAAGAGGAAGGCGGCAAGAGGAGGAAGACGCGCAGGGACGTGTTCGAGTTCCGGGCGCCCGGCGAACGGGCCCGACTCGCCGGCGCCCGCCGCCGCAAGAAGCACTACTGGACCGACGACGAGATTGAACTGCTGCTCGTGGGCGTCCGCGCGTACGCCGCTCTGTTTTTTAAACCCTATTATTATTTATTTATTTATTTTTAATTTAATTTTTTTCTTTGTTTTATTTTAAATTTATATATTCGGTATTATCACTACATATTCGTTTGATATTACGCCTTGTGGCCATCCCCCTCTGCTAACACGTCGATCAATCAGGCACGGGCCGGGCAGCTGGGCCAAGATCCTGAGCGAATACCAGTTCGCTCCCGGACGCACGTCGGTCGACCTCAAGGTACTTCCTTGCTCTTATTGCAACAAAATATAATAAATAAATAATATTAATATTTTATTGAAATGAAATTTTTTTATACTTTGGTGATGGCCTGTGTAGGACAAGTACAGGAATCTGCTGAGGCTGCAGGCCAAGGAGGAGCAGCTGCACCGCGCCAAGACCCAATCGTCTCAGCAACCGCCGACCAAGAAGAGGAAGAAGCACGACGACGAGGAGGAGGAGGAGGAGCACGAGGAAGCCGAAAAGGGCGAGGAGGAGGAGGAGGAGGGGCACGAGGAAGACGACTCCACGACCACCGTCGGAAGCGAGCGCCAACGCGAAGACGACGGCGGGCAAGATAAGGCGGCCGCCGCGGCCCAGAAGAAGCGCAGGCTCGCTGAAGAGGAGGCGAACGAGAAGAGGAGGAAGCAGAAGCAGAAGCAGAAGGCGACGGAGGCCGAGGGCGAGGGCGAGCAGATGGTCGAAGAAGGCGAGGAGGCGGAGAGAGCCGAGGAGGAGAGGGAGAGGGAGAGGGAGGTGGCCGAGAAGAAGGCGGAGGAGGTGACGCGTAAGAGGATCGCCAAGAGGCGACAGGCGGGCCGGGTGCAGTCGATCGCTGCCCCGCCGACGTCGGCGAGCGAGAGCCGGGAGGACGGGGAGGACGGGGCGCCAGCGGCGACCCCCTACGACCGCACGCGCCGCGCGAGCATGGCAGTGACCAGGGGGAGGAGGAGCGACGAGCTCAACCTCAGCGACTGAGCGCCGTTGGCCTTCACAAGAGGAGACGACCAGAGCTGGTCTGGGGACAGGTTTGGACAAGAGTAAAGGTCCCTGTAAAATGTTTGGTCCAAACGCGCCTTGACTGGCGCTGCTGTTCCAGTGCAGCTCGTGGCTCGCTGCTTCGCCTGTCCCGGGATTCCCGTGGGCAACTGTCATGCTGGTCGCTGCCCTGGGCGCTCTCTTCTCTCGTCCGAGTACAAATAGACAAGAGGGCCTGTGGGCTTGCATGCTGCAAACAGCGCCCTGCGTTAGACAATGAAGCTACACTTGGCCTTCTTCTTTTTCGTGCTGCTGGTCTATATTGACGCTCAGACCGCGGTCCCCTACATGACAACAGTGTACATGCACATATCGCCCAATCTACTGCTCGACACTGGAAGCTTTAACTCCCTATCAACATATCAACAGGCCCCCACCTCCTGCGACCAACAACGCGACCGCCTACTGCGCTGAGCTCCAGCGTCTCAGCGACCAACTCGACGCCCTTGTCTACGAATCGCAGGGCGTCGGCGCTCCCCAGGGCGCGGAGGGGATCAACTTTACCGCTGTGTCGTCCTACCTGGCCCCCAACAACTTCACGTGGCAAGACCTAAGCGCGGTACGCCGTAGCTGATGAGATGTGTATATGTTTGCAGTGTATCACTTTAGCCATCTCACCTGCGCTCGTGGTGGGCTATCAGCTCCCCTCGGCGGGCAACTACTCGAGCTACGACGCCTATTGGCCGGCGCTCAACGAGGCCCTGGCCAGGTGGCCCCTGTTGAACTCTTCTCTCGACTGGCGCTCGTGCGACCCTGTCGCTCGCCGCCTCGTCTCCCAGTGGAAGGAGACCTTTGGCTCAGCCACCAACAGCTCGCGCACCGCGACCAGCACCTCGATCTACGTCACCGAGTACAACCCGAGCCAAAAGGTGACGAGGCAGGCGTACTGGACCTCGGGCGACGTCGCCAGGCTCGTGGCCTCTCCCTAACGCTATTGCTACAAGAAAGTTGCACGATAAAGATGGAGTAGTAAAGCGTAACTATGGACAAGTCTGTATTTGCTGAGTGTTGAGCGCAGACGACACTTTAGTTGCCACCACGCAGACGGAGCACGAGGTGGAGGGTGGACTCCTTCTGGATGTTGTAGTCGGCGAGGGTACGGCCGTCCTCGAGCTGCTTGCCAGCGAAGATCAGACGCTGCTGGTCGGGAGGAATGCCCTCCTTGTCCTGGATCTTCTGCTTCACGTTCTCAATGGTATCGCTCGACTCAACCTCGAGGGTGATAGTCTTGCCCGTCAGAGTCTTGACGAAGATCTGCATACCGCCACGAAGACGGAGGACCAGGTGGAGGGTGGACTCCTTCTGGATGTTGTAGTCGGCCAGAGTACGGCCGTCCTCAAGCTGCTTACCAGCGAAGATGAGGCGCTGCTGGTCGGGAGGGATGCCCTCCTTGTCCTGGATCTTTTGCTTCACGTTCTCGATGGTGTCCGAGGACTCGACCTCGAGGGTGATGGTCTTGCCGGTGAGGGTCTTCACGAAGATCTGCATTGCTGTGCTTGTTGTGTAGCTTGTGTTGTGGCTGTGTTTTGTTCGCCCGAGCCAGGCCAGCTATTTGTAGGTCGTGTGGTCAGCCAAATCGGTGAAGCGGTTTCGCTGCCTTTTCTTCGGCTCCGAGAGGTGGTTTGGCACTCCCAAAAAATTACCCAAATGGATTTGGTTGTAATTTAAGAAATGTTTTGTTTTGTTTTTTTGTGTCCATCGATTGTCTCAATCAGACGGAGGTGCTGTTATCGGCGTGCTGGGTGGGCATGGGGAGGTTGGCGTTGTACTTGCTGTTGAGGTCCTCGACCTCCATGCGCTTGGATACATAGAGCATGCAGTAGTTGCCGTACAGCACGGAGCCCACGTAAGGCGGCAAACCGTTGGCGACGGCGTTGGCCTCAGCGTTCGCCAGCACCACCGACTCCCTGGGAGTGATTGCGGAGTACAGTTTCAGCGTCAAAAGAATTACAAATTGATGTAGAAAAATCGATACAAAATGGATAAATAATTGACAAATGGATGGATTGACACGGACCTACTGGGGTCAAGCACGTCCTGACCGGCCGCATATTTGATCTCGCCGGCCTGAACCGCAAACGCAAGACGCTTTGCATAGAGTTGCATGATGAAGTTATCAAGAGCGTTGATTGCCGTTCGCACGCAGTCGAGGGTGGTGCAGTTGGCTGCGGCCGGGAGATCGGTCGCGTTGGCCGCACCCGAGAGGGTGGTGTCGTTGGCCGCCAGAGCACGGCTCACCAGCACCTTGCTTTCGGCGGCGTCCTGTTTGACACGGACCGCCAGCAGAGACTGGAGAGCATCGAGCTGCTCCTGCAGGTTGGCCACCACCTTGCCCAAGTTGTTGTTGACCTGGGCCTGTGTCAGGGGGAGCTCCACCACCGGCACTCGGTCGCCGCTGCCTCGAGCGGCCACGCTGGTCGGGAAGAGGGCAGAGAAGCCGAGGAGGGCCAGGAAGACGGACAGCCACAGAGCGAAAGCAGACATTGCGCGAGTGAAGTGACCAACAGGTCGGTTGTGGGCGGAGAAAGCTTGCTGTTGTCTGTGCTGGTCTTCCTGTTGTCAATTACACGGGCCAGTGCCGGTTGGTGGAACGAAATGCGCGTTGCTGTACAATTGGCTACAAATTTACTCAGCCGGGCCCGCAACCGTGGCCGTCAACAAAAGTTTGCGGTTGTAGCCCGGAGCCCCGGCGTTAGGCAGGGGCTGGGGATGGTGTGGCGGGCGGCGAGAAGAGGTCCTGCAGGTTGCCAGAGGTCCAGTAGGACTGGCGAGTGGCGTTCAGGGCCAAGTCGAATTCGATGATGTAGATGGAAGTGATGGTCACGTTCACGCTCGAGTCGGTGGCCCAACCAAAGGTCTCCTCCCACTGAGCTACCTCCCTCCTGTTGACTGGGTCGCACGAGTTCCACGCCTCCAGGGCTGCGCCGCGCATGGGCCACATATTATCGTTGGCGATCCGTTTCGTCCAGTAGTCACGATAGCTGGAGTAGTTGCCTTGAGAGGGCCACTGAAGTAGTGGTGTTGTTGAGTGAAAGTAAGCTGGCGCTTGCGTCGTTAAGACCACTACCACAATGTAGCCGGTGCGTACCAAACTGTAATCGTCCCATTCGAAGCCCGGAGCGAGGAAGCTTTCGACCGCAGCCCAATCCACGCGGTAGGGATCCATTGGACCTCCAAGCCCAGCCTGAACGTAGAGGAGGGCGTCTAGGTCGTCGCTGCGCTTCTTTATCCGTGCGCACAGCTGCCTCCAATCTTCTTCCTGACTGCACAAGAAATGGTTCAGCACCTTTTGGTGACGAGACCAAGGGCCTAGAGGGGCGAACCTCTGTGAAGAGTTGCCTTGGCCGTACGCCACGAGGTGGTGACAGCTCAACAGTACCGCGAAAAGCAGCAGAGCAGCGGCTGGACTCATCTGATTGCAGAAGTTAAGCACACTGAGGCCATGGTCGGGCTCGCGGACGGCGCTCGCGTGCACTTCGTAACTCGGTTCTGGGTTCCAATCAATGATTGCTGAGGGCGCGAACAGAGAAAGGGGGGCTGTGCTGAGACAAGTAATCCCGTGCCGGGTCGTCAGCCCACTATACCCGTGAATTGTCGGTCAGCTCTCCACGTGTTGTGGACGACTCGTTTCCAAACCCAACGCTCTCTGGATATGGAAACCAGATGTGACAAGCTATGAGGGGGAGGCCCTTGGGTTGAGGTCGGGCTGGCTAACAAGGCACACTGTCTAACCGCCTGATGTTTTGAGGACGCCCACCAGTCTGCCCGACGTCCACCACGCCTGTCTCGTGATGTGTAGCCCGTCGGAGGCGAACTCGGTGATGTAGATGGAGATGCTGGTCAGCCTGACATTGGGGTTGGCCAGCCGACCAAAGGTCTCGCGCCACTGCGCCACCAGGCGTCGGTTGTAGGGGTCGCACGACCGCCAGAGGCGGACGGGCAGCTCCACCAGGGGGTAGACGTCTTGGTCGGCGTTGAGCTCCCGCCAAAACTGCTGGATGTCCGTGTAGTTGCCTCGAGAAGGAAACTTGATGTGGAAGAGGAGGGGGGTGAGTAGCGCATGTAATGCAAGCACACCATTGGGTGGGATGCACGTACCACGCTAAAGTCCTGCCACAGGAAGTTGCTGGAGAGGAACTCGAGTACCCGAGTCCAGTTGACCCTTTGAGGATCCATTGCACCGCCTACGCCTCCTCGAGAGTAGAGCATGGCGTCTAATTGATCGCTACGCTCACTCATGACTTGGCACAGCGTGGTGAGGTTCAGCTGCGGTTGTGGACTACGAGAGATTGGATGAACACGCGACCCTTGCCAAAGCATCGTTGCTAATGGGAGGGAGTGGGCACCTCACGCTCGCGCCAGGAGCTTGGGCGAGCCCCACGCAGGCCCACAGCAAAGGCGGTAAGCAGAGGAGGAGGACGAAGTGGGTAGGTGCCATGAGTTGGTGTGCTGGCTGCTTGGACGAGGGGCAGTGTGCTTGTTCCCTTGAGTCGCCGGACACCGATCAAGTGGGTCATTGTGGTAAAGAGCTGTCAGCAAGCGTGGGGCGTTTTAGGGAGCTGATCAGGCACAAGTGCTCCCTTACTCCCTTGTGCTGACGTCACGCCAGCGGTGCCCACTTCTTCTCTGCCCCTTATTCTGGTTGTTAGCTCCTGGCGTGTTATCCTCCGTGACGTTCTCTCCCACTGCCCACTGCGTAATGGATCCACAACCCCAGCCGGAGCTCGAGGAGTTTGTTTGGATCGATGAAAGCACGGATTTCTTCGCCATCTTGCCTGCCGAGGTCCTGCCCTTGTTCTTGTTTCTTCCTAGTTAAAAAATTTATTTTCATATAATAGTAATAATTATAATAATACAATAATCATAATTAATTCCAAAAACAGGTAGTGCTGAACATACTGGGAAGGCTGGATGTGAGGGACCTCGCCCAAGCTGCCCTGGTCTGCCACCAATGGTGGGCGGTGTCCCGCGAGCCCTCACTCTGGCGTTTGCTCTACCTCGTACCACTCCCTCACCGTGCATGGGCGTGCTCGCTGTTTGCCGTTGCATTGATGCCGCCACGCGCACGACAGGAAGCCAAGCGAGTTGGCCGTATAGAGAAGCCAGCCAAGGAGGGCGTCACCGCACCCGAGCACGCCTCCTGGGTACTCACGCCCACCACCCAATTTATTTTACAATAAAAATTAAAATTAAAATAACAAAATATAAATATAATATCCTGCCTTGTTTGCTCACGGCGCGCATGGGCAGGAGGAAGACGAACTGCTGGATTGGAAGGAGCGGTACAGGACGACGTACCACTTCCGCAAGGGCATCTTCCTGGGCGATCGCAAGAAGAACGAGATCACCATCCGCCTCGACACCGCCCACTTTGTCGCCGAAGACCCTTTGCTCGCCCTCACCGGCGAGGTACGACCAACGACACAGACAGTGCAAACATTGTTTGACGAAATGTTTTATTTCGTTTTTCCACAGGTGACGCTGATCGTAGCGTCCAAGAGCCTCACCACGCACGGCATCTACATCACGTTCGATGCCTACGAACGACGATACGCGCCCGACGAGGAGGTCCAGCTCTCTCTCCCCTTCTACTCCACTGCTATCACCGTTGCCAGCCGCTTACACACACACACACACACACACACACACACACACACACACACACACACACACGGCGCAGAGCGAGAAGAAGAAGGTGTTGTGGTCGCTGCACCACCCAGTGGTGGACGACGTAGCGTGGGAGCTGCGGACCTCGCGCAAGCTGACCTTTGGCCAGGGCACCCACCGATTTCGCTTCAGCGTGCCCTTCCCGCGGCCCGCCGCCCCGCCCTCCATCATCAGGTACCCCCCCCTCCAAACTCTTCTTTTTGTCTTTTTTTTGTTAATTCGTGGGAAAATATTCTTTTTTATTTTATTTAATTAAAATAAAACAGGCACATCCAGTCGATCCAGTACTCTATCGCCTACGGGATGCGGGGCGTGATCACCTAC